>APFE031179926.1:14112-39395 GCA_000404065.3 Pinus taeda
ATATATATCGCTCTAAATCTCTTGAGAACAATCTCAGAGAACAATGTGCGCAACATTTTTTTTACATTTTACAAGGGCTGATGCGCCTACAACTAAGTCCCTATTGAGCATAGAAACTCCTCCTTGGCATTGATATGTTCACGATGGGCATGGCAAGTCAATGGTATAAGTCTTGCTCTCATGTTGTGATACAATGTGAATATTAATGGGTTATCAAGTGGAAAGCTCCACACAACAAACATGAAGGATCGAAACAAAGGACAAATAATCAGAAACTCACAGCATGGATAAAGAAAAAAAATCCATTCACTAATTGATCCCGTGAAAGAAAGGGAATAGCCCTCTAGATCAGAATCCTAAGCAGCTAGAGTGGAAGATGAAAAAGGGAGCATAGACATTACCTCCATCTCATGACCATGCGTTATACAGTGATACATTACAGATAAATGTTATACAATGATAGAGTGCAGACCATGCGTTATACTGTGAAACATTACGGAGTAGTGTTATACACTGATACATTGTAGAGCGACGTGATACGTGCCAATGGCAAGCTCATGTGTTATACGTTGTAGTGGGAAGGTTATAATTACAGAGCAAAGTCATTGTTTCAGAGTAGTATTTATTATTTAATAAAAGCATTATCATTCACTGTGAGGCAGCCTCATTATTATCATTGACAAGATCACATGCAATATCAACATAATTGTTAATATCGACAATGCTTATCATCCAATCTTTTATCATTCGTTGACAAGCTCACATGTAATATCGGCATCATTGTTAATATCAACAATATTTATCATCCAATGTATTATCAATTAATGCTTCAAGTTGGAATGATTAATATCCAACATATTTTCTCCAACGATATCCTATGAATTTTCAGCTGCTCAACGTATCACAATTAAGAGTTTTTAATTATTTGCCTCCAATTTTAACTTACCAATAAAACATATTAAATGAACTAACATTTACATGTGTCAAAATTGAATTTCCACATTCCGTTATACAAATATGTTTGTTAGCATTCCCTGTGGGATATCCCTCAATAGAGAGCTTCTTAAATAATTGAGAAATTATGAAGTTTTATTTTAGAACAGTTGCTTTCATTTAATTTTTTTTGGATACCATGAGTCACATGTTCCTTCTTTCCCATCAAGAGATAAAGTAGGTACATATTGGCATTATGGTTCAGAAATTATATTGGTTTTACTGATAGATACTCAGTTGTGTAGTGGATCCAATCTATATCCACTAAAAACCAAACCATTATTTGGTGCATCGTGTCTTTAACTCGTGCAGTATCCCTCTTGTGGTAATATTCAGGGCTTTTAAACAATGACTTTGCAGTTCTTTTACTCGAAATATGGTATACATTACCTTTTGCGTCAGTCTGCTAGTTGATCCTTCTCTGAACAAGACTATTGAGAAATCAACAAAGGCATGCTTGTTTCTCCCACTAATTGTCCTTGGTATCTAGTAAGCAGATCAAGAAATTGATTAACATAGCCCTTTAATATCATTTAGGAGGTCAGGCTTGTATGCATAATAGTAGGATACCGCAATCCTATTTCATTGAAGCGCATATGTTTTGGGAATGGTGAGTGCAAAAATATGTTTTGGGAATGGTGAGTGCAAAAATATCTTTCCTGACAAAAGGAGGAGGGCGAATGAGTTGTCATCAATGCCAAAGAGGGAGATTGTTGACAATATTGGCATTGATATCAAGTTGAGTTGATTGATTAATGTCAATAAATGTTATTGATGTCACTAAGCTCGCTAATGATAATTTATGTTAAATGGAAAAGGTACATAAATGTTGAATTTTGAATATAAAATGTTGAAAGTCATGTGAAGTGAAAATGCTATGATAATCAATATAAAGGCTAAACATTGCGACAAAAGGTGGAATACATGTATTTGTTTGAACATGATATGTAGATAATCCAAATCTGATTTATCTCTTGTAATTATTACTAAATGCATTTTTGATCAACTATATTTTTTCATTACAAATAATTTGTTGAACTGAAAATGAAAGGACAAGCTTGTGAGTAGTTTTGGAAGTCCAAGACACTATGCTTAATTTTATATTCCTCCAAAGAATACAAATAGCCAAGAGGGCTTGCTTATAAAACATATAATGTGGAAAGAAACTTGTGATCTTCTTTTTGAATGGAAGTGGTCTGCATCAAAGAAAGAGTGAGTAGTAGCAGAAGAGAAGAAGAGTGAAAAGAAGAAGGAGTTCAACATAAATCTTCACAACATAATTGGATATGAGGTAACCAACATTTCTAACTTGAGGAATTTTTGTTCTTTAATATGTTGCAGTTTCAAAAAGAACATGATGTAGCATATTGAGGTAGGATCCTCTTGTGGATTGTATCCTATAGAAAACTTGGGGGAGTTGGAGCTTCCTTTGAGGTAGGAGCCTACAAAAAACTGATGTAAAAAAGCTGTAACAACTCTCCTTCACATCACTTTCAGCCTAAATTTTGTGGTTTTCTCACTTTGGGGATTCCACTTATATCCAATGTCTTCACGTGTTTAATCCTTGCATGTTGTGTGAATGCTTTGAATTCTTGGTAAACAAATCTGCAAACCTCTTTCTTTGAAATCTGCAAAAGGAATTCAATAAATATTGAGCAGAAACATAAATCATTAGTTGCATAAGAAGAAGATCAAGTTGAGAAAAAATAAAGCAATTAAATTATTGATTCACCCCCACCCCTTAGTAATTTCCCATTTTAAATATCATAGGAATATTTTTGAACTTTTCATCGCTCTTTCTAGCAGGTTTCTTCACTCTTTTGGTAGTCACTCGAGTAGAGCTACTAGTTGTCGTGCCAAATTTTTTTCCCATCTTCTATTTCTGCCAGAGGCTATGGGAAGCCGACTTGGTTAGAAAAATGGAGCCAAATTTACAGTGCCAAGTCGATGCCTTTCATGATTATTCCATTATCTCGTTGCTCATGACTTAGATGGACACATGCATGATTAATCAACCTACATGTAAACCCATTTCAATAACAAGAGCATAGGTGATCCGTTTATGTGTGCTGAGGACCTCGTGCACTCCAGGATCAGGGGATATAAAAGGTTGGTATTGTAGCATTCAACACCATTGATTATAAAAGGCTGGTATTGTGTTCCTGCTATGCTTTGAATATTTTCAGATGATTTTTTGTGCAAGAAGACATGATAATTTTTCCTTTTAGCTAGTGCCATTTAGGCTTCAAAAGTTACTCTCAGCCTTCTCTAGGTGCTTTGATATTTGCAAATATTTCAATCACTATGGCCTCTTTGTTCACGTCCTATTAGTATACCAAACATTGTTAATGTTGGTGGATATTTTGAGTGCGCTATGATTTACAAATTTGTGTTAGGATTTTATGCTCCTTAGCCTTTTTTGTTGAGGATTTTTATGTTCCCTAGCCTTGAAAGGAAGAGATATATTTCAAACATTAGTTGAGATCTTGAAACTAACGCTCTTTGTTTGTTGTGTTTGATTCTTAAGATTGATAAATGGCCCGAATAAATGAAGTATTATAGTTCCTAAAGACTTATATTTTCTACAACTCTAGTATTCGACTAATCTTAATATCATTAAAAAAATAAAATAAAGTGAGACTTATTCTTTTATGAGTCATCCAATAATGATAATTACTGCCTCCAACCTAAACTCACAAGAGGAAATAAAGTAATTTACATAATCGTTTTAGGTGTTTGGGTCTTCAGCTTTACCCTCAAGTCACCTTGTTGGGTTTTACAAATAGTATGCAGAGTCCTATATATGTTGTCAAATGTGAATGGTTTTAAATTCAACTATCATGCACAACCACAAATGAGAAGAAATCGGTTTGAACCTCAGGTCTGAATTTCATACCTTGTCTCGCTATAGTTTCAAACATATGATCTGAGGAAGTTGGGGTTTTTGCAAGCTCGTGAATTCCATCTCAAATAGGTCATCGTGGCATTTTCGCTATAATTTTTTTCCTAAATAGTTTCAAACTCTAAAATTAAAACCCATTTGAAATGAAAACTTGGTGAAACTCATGCCCAAATTTTAGATCCTTTTTTCTATATTTTCGGAGATACAGTGCAAGAAATTTAGGGTTTCTACCTGCTCCCGAATTACATCCCAAATAGGTGACATTGGGAAAATCATCATAGCTTTCTCTCTAAGTATCCGATTGAAATTTCATAAGAAGTTATAGAAAACAGACGGACTGTATTTTTCTGTGTATCGGTTTAAGGTCCTAAGGTTGAAACAGTGACACATGACATTTCATACAAGTTCGCTCTACTGAACTAGTATATAATCAGGTCATCATGGGAGATTTGACATAACTCTTCCTTGTAGAATCCAATCTTAATCAGACTTGCGGGGTTAGAAAGAGGACTCAGAGGGCTATTGCAGAAAAGAATGTCAGAACATGGAGATATGAAATTACAAAGTTATAACCATTTCAAGATCGAGCTCCTAAAATCAAGAAAAGGCGATATGGGGAAGTTTGATGGCAAGGATCTGGTAAATTGGATACTATAGATGGAACAATATTTTGATCTTCATGAGGTGTAACAGTTACAAAAGGTACGTATTGTGTCTTCATATTTAGAACCAGATCAATTTTTATCATGTAAAGGGCATTGTTTTTGTAAACCACTCGTTACATGGTCAATTTTCACGGAGGAAATGATAACACATTATAAGGATAGAAAGAACAACACCTTCTTTAGCCAATTGATAAGTCTCAAACAAAAGTGTTCAATGGCAAAGCCTATTGAGGACGTTCAAAAATTGAATATAAGGGAAAATGATATTCCAGAGAAACAGAGGATTGATGTCTCCATAGGGACTCTTAAAGGATAACCTCACTTTGGTACAAAATCGAATGAAACAACAAGAAAAGAAACATCACAACGAAAGAATTTTTGATATAGGTGACTGGGTATTTTTACGAATACAACCATATAAACAAATCTCCCTCAAGCAAGCTAAGAAGGATAATAAATTATCACCAAAGTACTATGGTATTTACAAGGCGATACAAAATATTGGTACTATGGGATACAAATTGGAGCTTCCTGCATCTTCCTGAGTGCCCCTAGATTTCCATGTTTCCCAATTCAAACAATATTGTCAGAACTTGACGAGGAAGTAAAAATCATATTGGAACCTAAAGCAGTCATGGAAATAAACCCAACAGCTACAAAATCGATAAATATCAGAGTATCTTATCAAGTGGAAGAACTTACCCGTTGAAGATTCCAGATGGGAGGATGAAAATTTTATACAGAAGCATCCAGAACTACTCAAGTGTTGAGGACAACACTTTTTGAAGGAGAGGGGCATGTTAGGCTACTATACTACTAGTGTAACCCCTTATTGTTATTAGTGCGACCCCCTTATTATATTGTTGCGTCCATGTAGTCCTCATATTATTATTATTATGCCCCATAGAAACCCACTATTGTTATTGTTGTGCGCTTCCATTATTATTGTTATGTTATTGTTATTATACTCCTATATATAGAAAGGAGGTATTGTAATTTGTATCATCTAAAAATTATTCATTTGTGTAATGTAAAGGACGTTGCCCGCTCGAAGAGGCTTATTTTTAAGGTGTTTATTCATCTTTTCTATCTTTTTGTGAGCTCATTTCATAACAGAAAATTTCTTAAATTTTATTTATTAAAAGAAATATTGATTTCATTACTTATACATTTTTCCATATTATATATATATATAATATTATTATATTATTCTACCTATGATAAGGTCGGATGCAATATCCATGTTACACGAAAGATGACTAGTTAATTTTTAACCGCTCTTTCACTTCTCTGATATATTGAAAATCAATCTTGAAAAAAAAACCTGAATGCCAGCAATGTGATGGTCTGTATTTTACAAGGATTTAAGTATATGATGAGTTCACGAATTTAGTCCAAAATGTAAATAAAGAAGTAAATGACAATGAAAGAAATGCGGTATCTGTAGTTGCAGATCTTCCCTGTTTTTAAATACTACAAATTAATTAATTAAATAATTATTATATATATATATATATATATTATATATATATTTATATATATATATATATAAATAAGAGAAAATAAATGTTTTTACATTTTGGAGAATTAATATTATTTTTTAATATTTAATATTATGAAATAATTATTTAAATTCAAAATTTACTATTTTTTCCTTATAAGTCATCAAAAGAAACAATATGATAATGATGGTAAATTTGGAACCAATTGATAAGTCACAATAATCGATACATTTTACATTTGAGAGCTTCATAGATATAAAAGGTTTGTAAGAAATGCACCATGCGTTAAAATCTTCCAATAGATTATTAGTAAATTTAGCGATTTTAGCAAATGTTCGAAGGTTTTAGATTAATGGAATTTTGTAAATAAAGCATGAAATATAGATTTTTTTTGTTTTTTATTACTATGAGGTTTAGAAATAAAATTAAATAGTTTTATGAGTTTTTTGGCGGTTGATTTGTAAAGTCAGTAAAAATGTAAAGTAAATGTGACTATAAAGTTTTATGTTTAAATATTTTTTATGCTTACCTGTGGTTATATGTTAGGGGTGGAACAATCAACCTAAGAGATATATGCTTCACATAAAATCATCCTTGTGTCAACGATATACGAGATCAACCTGATTTCTGATTCCTCTAGTTAAAAATAAATAAATAAATAGGTGCATAGAAATAGGGAACTAATGTAAGATACTAAGTTTGACAATGTACTTTCTGTGTTGAATATAATAACCACTTGCTAACATATTTCTCAATATGAATATCAATTTTTAATGGTTGTGCATGATATTACATGGTTGGAATGACTTCTTTCTATCAAGGCTTCATAAGTTTGTGCGTATAATGTTTTTAGCTAAAATTCTAGTCTTGCTAGAGAAAGTAGTGTGCTTAATGTTTCCATATTGGCTAGATTCAAGGATGCATTTGCTATAAGGTCCTTTTCAATGTGATGGTTGACTTAAAAGTTATGTTAGCTTGTTATGTTTTTCAATCATTATGTCACATTACAATGGTCATCAACGGTTATGTGGAATTGCAATTTTTGGGAATAGTTATATTGGATTGCCACATTTCTTAGTGATTATACCACATTATGTTGAATTAGATATTTCTCAATAATTAGATTACATCATTACATTCATTAAATGTTATATCAAATTGTAACATTAATATTTCAACAACATTATAAATGTACTAAGGTATACTTATCAACATTCATTAAAGCTTATATCACATTACATCATTCCTAAAGGGTTATCCTGGATTCAATATGTCTCAATGATAATGCCACATTGTAACATTAATCTTTATTGACTTATGTTAGGATGCTACATTACTCCATGCCTTTTTTTCATTATAACATTCTTTAAGGGTTATTTTGCATTGTGACATCAAGAAGTTGACCTTAATATTATGCAAGATTGTTATTGTAAAGGTTTTGAATTATGGTTAAATTTATTTTTTTGTTCATATTGGTTCACTTATGTTGACATGCTATGATCCTAAAAGGTTACCTCACATTGCAATGTTCATCATGGATTGTGTTGGATTGCAAAGTTACATAAGCGTTATATTGGATTACAACATTCATTAATTGTTATGTCACATTTTTTGACGTTCATCTTGTTTGATGAATTTCTATTCTCCTCAATAGTGATATAACATTGCAATGTTCATCAAGTATTATATCACATTGTAAATTCACTTATGTTGAGGTGTAATGCTTCTCAACAATTATGCTACATTGCGACATTCATAAAAAATTATGATATGCAACAATTGAATGTGTTAGCTCTATTATTTTTATTACCAATATTGTTAATTACAATTTAATAATATGATTTGTCATGAAATGATAAAAATTATAATTAATTATTCATAAGAAATAGGAAGACTATGAAGAATAATATGGAAAACAATTTCCTATATTTCCTTGTTGAAGCTTGCTAATTCATTAAAGATATATATGGTCATATAATTTTTTATTATGTCATAGTTTCAAAAAAATTATGTGCAACAATTGAATGTTTCAATCTTTATTATTTTCATGATCAATATCAGTAGTTACAATTTAATAGTGTTATTTTTCACTAAATGATAAAAGATGATAATAAATTGTTCACAAAAACATAGAAAAAATATGAAAAACAATTAGAAACATTTTTATTTTTATTTTTTCTACTAAAACTTAACAATTTATTAAAACAAATCCATACACCTACATTTTGATACAATTTTATAAACATTATTGGGAAGACACATGGCGATGATGGACACAAAATATAATGGACATTTGGTTCATAATTGTAAAAAATAACGAAACTAATACCCTCAACATAATCATTGTATTGAATTGCAATGAAATAGGATAATATGGAACCTAATAAAAACCCAAACCCACCATCATCAAACCAAAATTTTAAGAATCGCAACCCAAACCTCGAATCAAGGAATCTAAATGATGAAATTGATGAATTTGTGCTACATTGAAGTCACAAATATATGATCTCCAAAACAATAGACATCCATTAAGAGTTTCTCTTGCAAGGTCATCAAACTCAATTGTATCGTCCATCTCCAATGCCCAAATCCAGTTAACCAATATTTTTTTTTATAGGGCTGGAATGTATGATCTTATCAAACCAGTATAAATAAATACCAAATCAGAGACCTCAACATTACTAAACAAGATCTGTTGTTTTTATTTGTTGACCAAAGAGACAAAGAGCCAATAATAGTAACAAAAAATTGCATTATTATGGACTAGTACATCTACTAACCATTTCTAGACAATTGGATGGATATGTGGTTTATGATATTTGATAAACCTCCATGTGATAATATGTGGGTACCTATTTTATTTTTGAGGAAGTTGTGGGAAATTGTTTTGCTAGGACTCCATGTCAACTACTTTTACAGGGGGTAATTTTAGGGGGTGGGTTGTGTGTCTAATAAATACAAACAAAATTAGAGGAAAAACCTAGAAGAAGGTATTATTCCATTGATATAATGGCCTAAACCCCCTACCCATCATATTCTTGTTATGGATATCATTGTAAATCTCCAAACAATGCTAGATTCATTGACGTTCTTGGTAATGCAGAATGGCATCTCGGCCACATCATCGTGAGAGGAATCACTAGTAGCTAATGTTGAAGGTGGAGTAGGACCATCTGATTATATGGTGTTTGTAGCTTTTATGCCTTGATATCACTTCACCAACCCTTTGGATGCATAAATTCTAGTTTCAAACATCAATGTTGTAGTTAATGTCAATTTTTCATTCAATGTACCACATATCCATGTATGGTTAATTAAAACTATCCCTATTTTCAAAATGTTACATTGTTTTTTAGTCCACATAGTATATTCTTTTAGTTTTTGAATATAATAATAATGTTCATTGACTTTTTTACAAATTTGGTAACATTAAGGGAGTAGCTTAGTCAAACTAGAGAGGACATATGTTCCCTTTCTTAGGTATCACATGTCAAATTATATTTTGTTTAAATTTTTATTTCATTGCCTTATTTTTATTTACTAATTGAAATATTATAAATGTGTGTGCAAGTTCCTCCATTTTCATAGTCCACCACTCTTTTCCCTACACATCATTCATCACTATTTTGTATTCGCTCAATCATCGTCCACCAAGATCATCACATTTCTCACATATTTACAATATATCTTACCTTGACTAGGTAGCTTCTTTCCCTAGGACAACCCATCTATGTTTATCGTCAACCACCTCCATGACATTCTCCATCCCATATGTCCACGAACTTTATATCCAAAGACCATCTGACAGCCCCTAAACAAGTTGTGTCGATGACTACTCCAGTTGCATGTGAATCTCCATCATTTAGGGCGATATTCATGACAAGATAATTCACTGAAGATTCTTTTATTTATGATGAATTAAAGTTATTAAAGGAATATTATATGCTTTGACTCTTGTAACTATTGCAAATTAGTATTGCTAAGATGTTGGGAATGCAAAGGAGGATAACACCTTTTTTGACTAACTATAGCATCTTTAGTGGATTCTATGGGCTTGAATTATAAAATATTATTTTGTAAGTGTGTAATTTACTATGGAAAAAAATGTAATGGGAAAAGGCACAACACAAAAGAAGAAAGATAAATCTTCTTCTATTGGAAACCTTGGACAATACTTAGGGGGAGGGGGACCAATAGTGTGCTGAATAGATCAATTATTAATTTTTTTTCTCTTTTAAACAATTACTGAATATGCATCACTTAATTAGTAGAAAAGTGTACATTTGCAGACTAACACATAATCATATAAATGAGATGAGAAACATGCACAAGTAATAAGAATCATGTAATATCAAAGCACATACACAAAAATCATCAATGCATGAGACACAAGATATAAGGTGGAAACCTAAAGGGTAAAAGCCACCATCGATACATAATATTTTACTTCACCTATATATTAATCTCAAATATTCTTTTACATATGTATCACAGGTCACCAAAATTGTACAAGCCACAACTTGTGAATCGTGTAAGCTACTACTTTCTCTAGGCCACTACATCTATGAAATTTGCAGGTCACCACTTGCAGGAAGCCACCACTTCCTTGACTTTGTAGACCTCCACCTACTAGAAGCCACCACTCCCAATACTCTAGCCCAACCACCACTAGACACCATCACTAGATACAAGCTACCACTCCCAAGTTTTCAATCCATTACCTGAAGGATGTTGCTACACCCTAAATATGCAAACCACCACTTTCTCAATGAAGACCCAACATTCAAGCACATATTATGGACCTAATTTCATGTATTTTCAAACTATGGCCCATAATTTGCATAAAACAAATGTGAGCCTCGTTACATCCAATTTTTGTATTGGACTCACAATAAAACATTTTTCACATACAAAATTTCTTCTAGAACTAACCTGCTCATAAACACAACCAATAACATACATGTAAATATGCAAACCACACACCAATCTCCAAGTTACATACACATTCTCAACACAACTCCATCAACAACATAACAAATCTGATCACAAGAACTTAGCCATGCCTCAACAATAACATCCAAACAAGACACGAATACAATGTTATGACTATGTGAAGTAAAACATGATCTCATTAGCTACAATCCCCTACATATATGATATTAACAATAAAATAGATCCAAACAAAACTGTTGAAAATGTAGTCAAAAATTCATAATTAAATTTTGTCATTAATAAAATTAGGAGAAAAATTATAACTCCACATCACAAGAAAACTTCTACAAGTTAACTAAGTTAATGTGACTTAGTTCATTCAGTTAACTCAAGTTGAGGGTCTAACTTAATTCATGTAGAGTGAATCCTACTTTATTGAAGCCCTGGTTGAATTTGTTTTGATCTATCATTAATTAATTCATTTTAACTCACTTAACTTCAGTTAAACTAGTTCCAACAGTTGGAGGAACTAGTAGGAGGTCTAACAATGTGTTGTTGCTTCATGTGTTCAACGAGTTAACTCGTAATTCAGTCACAAATAACTCATGGATGTCATATATTAGAGTTACCCAATTGATATTGGAGTTCAAGGGTAGTGTACTATCAGTTGTATAATTGTCTTAATTGTACAAATGATGCATAAAGTCAGAGGAAGAGCCTAAAGGAACTACGTAATCCAATGGAGGAAAATTCATATTAAATAGGGGCCTAATTCCTCATTGAACAACATAACAAAATAGGGACTTCGGAAAGTATAAATTTTTTTAAGTATTGGCCTAGGCTTGTTTAGGAAGCAGTGAGATAGATAGAGATAGTGTAGAGGTTACTCTAGCTTCAGCAAAGCACTGTAATATTCTCATATTTTCTAACTAATTCGATATACATATAACATGGGCTTTTAGCTATGGTTTTCCCTAAGAAATCATTGTATAATGTGTTCATTGAATTCTTTCTCTTGTATGCTTCATGATTTCTTGATTGATTATTGTTTCCACTGATGAGTAGAGTAGATTCAAGTCTTTTGTTTTAAAAGATTACATAAGAAGTTTCAATCTACAAGGAATTTCTACATGGTATCAAATTTGGAATCACTATAGAGTAGGTTTCACAATAGAGAAGAGATTTCAAACTTGTTATTACAAGAGGATCCGACTTTCATGATCATTTCTTCAAAGCTAACAGGATGAATTTCTATGGACTAAGACTCGAGTATGCCCTTGATGGAGGCTCGAATTATGTTTCTTGGAAGGACCGCATGGAGGATGTGTTGGAAGATAATGGGTTGAAGGATTTCATTGATAATGATATCTAGAAATCGATAGTAGCTAATGCTCAAAATCTAGCAAAATGGAAAAAGTGTGTAGCTAGAGAAAGAAGGATCATCCTCGAGGGTGTGAAAGACCACATAGTCTTGAAACTACATGGAAAAGGGGCTCCCTTTGCTATGTTGAATACTCTCAATTATCTATTCAGTAATACTAATGAAGTCAAGTAACTTAAAATGGTGAAGAAATTGAGGATTGAAGATAAAGGGTATGATGTATTATTCATAGATGGGAAGACCTACCTCAAGTATCTTACTTCATGTCAAATCAAGAAATTTGGTGTCAAGATTGAGAGCCACTACAAATTAGAGGAATATGCATGCAAAACCTTGAGAGAAAGGCATGGATTAGAGATTTTGTGCTTTAGAGGGAGCATGATTTATCTCTCAAGTGGAAGCCTCGGTGAGTTGGTAGTTGGGATGACTAGGAGGATGTAAATGAACATGAATAGTTAGAGACCTCCAATAGGAGGAGAGTTCGAGCTAAGTGGGAAGAGGGATAACATGCAGCCATACCTATAGGTATGAGGTGAGGCGATGTGTAGCAGTAGTCCCAAGAGTTGTAGAAATTTGGGCAAGGTCCATTGAGGTGTTTTTTTCTCATGGATCATTACCTTGGTACAGGGGCACATTGTATTTAATATCAGGATGATCAATTTCCCTCAAATACTGATGAGTGAAGAGAAACGTTAACCATAGAGTAGGAGGCTTAGTAGAAGAGTAAAAAACAACACATATTTCCCAGTAGATAGTTGTAGATCGATTAAGTGATTATTTTTCATTCTTAGTTGCAGATGTGTTAGTAGCAACATTAATAGTGAGAGGTATTGCATATTGTAAATTCCAAAGGTGTTGGATTGGGGTAGATGTGAATGTTGGGAATCATGATTGTTGTTATACGAAAACCCGTAGGTGTTAGTCAACTATCGTATCGCCAAATATAATTATCCATGACAAATTATTAGTCCATTTCACGAAACATGGAGGGAGCATTGGTTTATCCAATGTACAAGAATATCCCCCCCCAACACGAGCTGGGTGTATACCAAACTTGTGACCTATGCTCTGATACCACTTATTGGGAATAACAATTTCCATTAGACCAAAACCCATAGGTGTTAGTCAATGATTGCATCACCTGAGGTAAGGATCCACGAGAGGTGGTTATTTCATGTCACAAAACACATGGAGAGAGTTGGTTTATCCAATTTCGAACAATGAATCCCTTTCTTGCAGAGAGGGAGTGTTGAAAATGTAGCAATAAATTCATATTTTAATTTTTTCCTTAATTAAATTAGGAGAAAAAATGTAATTCCACATCAAAAGACAACTTGTAAGAGTTAAATAAGTTAATTTGACTTAGTTGGTCCAGTTAATTTGAGTTGAAGGTATAACTTGAATCATGTAGAGTATCTCCTACTTTATAAGATCTCTGGTTGAGTTTATTTTGAGTTGTAATTAATTAATTCAGTTTAACTAAGTTTGAGTCAGTTAAACTAGTTCCAACTATTCGAGGAACTAGTAGGAGGTATAATAGTGGGCTATTGGTTCATATTTTCAACTAATTAACTGATAATTCATTTAGAAATAACTCATGCATCTCAGATCATATAGTTACCCAGTTGAGATTGGATTTCAGGGGAAGTGTACTATCAGATGTATAATTATCTGAATTGTATAGATGGTGCATGTAGTCAAAGGGAGATCCTAAAGAAACTATGCAATCCAATGGAGGAAAACTTGTATTAAATAGGGGTATAATTCCTCGTTGAACAACACAAGGAAATAAGGACTTGGGAAAGAACAAAATTGGTTAAGTATTGGTATAGGCTTACGTAGGAAGAAGTGAGACAGATAGAGATAGTGCAGAGGTTGCTCTAGCTTGAGCAAAGCACTATAATCTTCTCATATTTTCTGAATGATGAAATATACAGATAACAGGGGTTCTTAGTTGTGTTGGCATTATGACACAGGTTTGGCACTAAGGCACAGGTGTTGTCCTTGATGGCAACTCACTCAGATGGAAGATCTCAGTTCAGGCTCTCAGAATAAAAGAAAAAGAGATATACGCAGGTTCGTCCTAACCAAGTCGTGTATACACGTAAGTTCTACGATCAAAAGGCGCATATACGTATGCACACATTTTCATGCAAGGAAAAGCACGTACATATGGGAAAACTTATTTTTGGTCCATGGTATTTAGTCCATTATATTTGGACCTATGGTTTTGGACCTTGGTATTGCATCCGGAGTGTTGAACCCAGGTATTGGGTCCCTAGTATTAGTTCTCAATGGTTTTGGACCATGGTTTGAGTAAGGCCTAAGACTATAAAAAGGGAAGGAGATCATTTGGCAAAGAAATCGACTCAAGTATTGAATATCTTATGAAGAGCAAGATCTAGAATTGGGTTATGGTGCATTGCTGGATTTGAACCAAGGAGGAACCTGAGTGCTAAAAGATGGATAAGTTCTATTGATGGGTCAAGATCTTAAGGCTTGAATAGTAGTATCATTGTGTGATTTTTGATCTGTTATAATTGGCGCATGATTAGATCTATAAATCTGATAAACTGGGTATAACTGATGTCTGATTAAGTAAAAAAGGGTAAATTATCTTTTATAGATATGTACCCAGGTTCGGCACATCAGAGGCGTGTATACACACAGGTTAAGAAAGTGAAGACAATGTATACGCTGGTTGGCCTTAATACTGTTGCGTATGTACGCAGGTTTCTACATATTGAAGTAGCGTACATCTCATGAAATATGTTTTAGCTACTTCTGTTTATTGCTGCAGTGTTCTGGGTTTAGAATTGTTTTCTAGTTACTATTACTGTTTTTTGGTTACAACATTCTAAGAAGTGACTGGTTTATTTAGTATTGGGTTGTATAAATGAGATTGGTCGATGTAGATATACTTGATGGTTGATTAATGTTATTCATGGATCCAGTCTAAAAATTTATGAAACGTGGTCCCTGGAAGAAAAGAGAAGGTTGTAGCCTTCTGTAAGTCAGCACCTACGTACTAATAACTCAGCAAGTACAAGAGCTAAGGGGGTTGTAGCTCCCTTCCAGGAGAAGCTGGAGAATGAGAGAAGGTTGTAGCCTTCTGCAGGTAGCAGCCTGCATACTAGTATAAGACTGCACCAGTACAGAATCATTGTAAAAAGAAGTTTCTAATTAGAAGAAGATAGAGACGAATTGCAATAGGTGTTTTCCACCCACATTGGGTTTCCACCTTACATCTTGGTGTTCATGTGTGTTTCTTATGTGTGATGATTTGTTCTGCTTTACTGGTCCTGTTTACTGTTCATAGTGTTAATAATGTTCTGATGCACTCATTAAGAAGCAACTAACTGAATTATAAGTTTACTGGATATATGCTTGTTGCATTACACACAGTTGCGTATACACGTGGTTTTCCTTAACTAAAGTAGCATATATGAATCTAAATATGCAAATGAAAAAGTTATATTGATTTGATAATACTAATTCACCCCCCCCTCTTAGTATTATTTCCAACAATTGGTATCAGAGCCGGTCCTTCAGAAGAAGCTTGATAGCTTGAAGGAAGATCTATCATCATGACCAACTAGAAAAAAGAGGCATCGATCAAGCCACCAATTTTTGATGAGAGAAACTTCGTCTATTGGAAGGTAAGAATCACAACCTATCTTCAATCTCTTGGTACAGAAGTTTGGGATATCGTGGAAACAGGATACACATTTCCATCAAAAACTCCTACAGATACGGCTAGTAAGAAGCAGTATGAAACAAATGAAAGGGTTGTCAATACTCTATTAGGGAGTCTATCTCAATCAGAATTCGTCAAGGTTATGCAGCTCAAAACCGTAAAAGAAATATGGGACAAGATCGTTCTGAGCTATGAAGGAGATGATCAGGTAAAACAAGCAAAACTACAAACTCTCAGAATTCAATATGAAAATCTCAGAATGCACAATGGTGAAAGTGTGGCTGACTATTTCCTATGTATAGATTAGATTGTTAATTGTATGAAAAAATTGGGTGAAGAAATAAAAGAAGTTACATTTGTTGAAAAGGTTCTAAGATCTTTGTCTTCTAAGTTTGATTCAAAAGTTTCTGCCATAGAGGAAAAGTAGAATCTACAGAGCATTACCATGTCTTAGTTGCACAAAATCTTAACTGCTTACGAAATGAGAAAAGGGGGACCATCAGACAAAAGAGAAGTCACATTCAAAGCCTCAAGAAAAGGAGATTACAACGAGTCAGGACATATGTCAGAAGGAGAGGAAGAATCAAACTTTGTCAAGAACCTTCAACGGGGTACTGGAAGATTCAGAGGTAAGCTACCTTTCAAATGCTTTGCTTGTGGAAGAGTCATTCACTATGTTGCCAAGTATCCTCATAAAGATAAGCTTGACAAAGGTAAGGAACCAGTTAGATGGAACAGAAAACAGAATGTAAGTAAGAAGAGCTATTATACACATGAAGACAGTGATGGATTTTCAAATAGTGATGAAGATGAACAATTTAATGATTATAGACTTTTTATGGCCTTTGAAGATGATGATTTCTTGGATGCTATAGGTGAAGAAGGTCTTTATGAAGAAATTTCTAAACTTAAAATTTGTTTAGAGGAAAAGAATATGATTATACATACTCTGACATTCCAACTTGCTGAAAGAGAAAAACATAATGAAAAGTTAGAATGTGAAATTGTGGGACTTAGGAAATATATTGAGAAATCAAAAGCTCTTAATCTTAGATTTACTAAAGGATCTGAAACTTTAGATGAGATTATCAAAGTGCAGCGTTCTCCTCTAATCGATACAGGTCTTGGATATACTAAAGAAGCATCTTAAGCACAAAAGCAAGCACAAAAGCCATCCACCTCCAAAAGTTATCTTGATGCAGCAAGGAAAAGTGAACAGGTTGACAATCGACAGCAAAAGCATAATGCAGATCACGCGGTAAATCAGGGACAACTTACTTCAAGAATGAACAAAGATTACCAAGTAAATCGGGGGCAATCTACTTCAAGGATGAACAGAAGCTACAACCAACCACAGGTAAATCATTCTCAATTTGTGTCAAGAATGGATGTCAATGGAAACTACAATCATTTGGTCGGTAGGTTTGATAATCGTAGGAATTTCTTCGATGGCTAATGTTTCTCTTGTCAGAACTTTGGTCACAAAGCAGCTCAATGTGTTGCCTACTAGAACATCATGACTAGAGAAGCTCAAAAACAAAGGAGTGTGACTGGGATCATGAAAAGGACCCATAATAACTTTCCTGCTCTTGAGAATGAAATAGAATGTTCTATTTGCAACAACTTCAATCATGGAGATTCTGAATGCAGGAGTAGGTTTCGGCAAACAACTCAGAAGGAGCAAGCTTCATTGAGTCCCAAAACATGGAGAAAGAAAGAACCGCGACCAGAAAGATGTGGGATAGCCTTATATGTGGAAGGACAAGAAAATCAATGGTACATCGACAGTAGATGCTCGAAGCATATGACAGGTGATAAAGAAAAACTTCAGTCATATAGTGCCTTAGAAAAGGAAACGAAGGTCTCATTTGGAAATGACACCCTTGCACTCATAAAAGGTAAAGGTTATGTTCTTTTGAAAGAAAAGGTCAAAGATGGAAATGTTATGTATGTTGATGGCCTAAAGAATAATCTATTGAGTGTCAGTCAAATGTGTGATCAAGGAAATGAGGTAATATTTCGATCAAATGGATGTATTGTCCGTGAGCTTGATACAGGAGAAACAGTGATCAAAGGCATAAGAACTCCCAATAATTTGTACATACTCAAGGGAGGACAACAACAATGCTATCTAAGCAAGAATGATGAACACTGGCTATGGCACAGAAGATTGGGGCATCTAAGATTCTCTCATATAAGGAAAGCATGCAAATATCAGGCGGTTTGTGATCTCCCTGACATCAGAATTCCAGACAATACAATATGCAAATCATGTCAGTTTGGTAAGCAAACCAGAACTAATTTCCCTCAGAAGGAAGGATCAGCTAGCATACCACTTGAACTTGTCCATATTGATGTATGTGGTCCATCTAGGAAAAGGTCACCTCAAGGAGAAGAATATTTTATATTGTTCATTGACGACTTTTCCAGGATGTGTTGGATACGACTTGTGAAGCATAAAGATGAAGCTTTCGAAAAGTTCAAAGGATTCAAAGCCTTGGTTGAAAACGAATCAGATTGCAAAATCAAATGCCTCAGGTCTGATCAAGGAGGGGAATTTAGCTCGGATGAATTTTTTGATTTTTGTGAAGAACATGGAATAAGAAGGGAATTCTCGACTGCAAGGACTCCTTAGCAAAATGGAGTTGTGGAAAGAATGAACAAAATGGTTCAACAAATGACTCATGCTATGCTTGATGAGTCTGGAGCTCCCGCAACCTTCTGGGGTAAAGCCGCATTTGCTGCAGTTACTATTCTCAGCAAGACAAACATCTGGGTAAACAACACTCAAACGCCTCATGAACTTTGGTATGGTAAGACTCCCACAGTAAATACTTCAAAATTTTTGGAAGCAAATGCTACATCAAAAGGACTGATGAAAACCTTGGCAAATTTGAACCTAGAGCAGATGAAGGCATTCTCCTTGGTTACTCCCCCCACAGAAAAGCATATAAGTGTTATAATAAAAAACTTGGAAAAATTGTTGAAAGTATTGATGTAGTGGTTGATGAAGAAGGAAACATTCCTAGGCAGGTAAAATCCAAATATTTTGAAGATGATGAGGACTATCCTTCAACATCAAATCAGACTTATGATGAAGAAGAAACTCATGAAGCACTAGAAGAACAAATAAGGATAGAAGAAAAGACTCCATCCAGGTACGTTCAGAAGAATCATCCAGAAACTCAAATTTTGGGGCAAAAAGAGGCAAGTGTACAAACAAGAAGAACTATTTTAGAAGCTTCAAGTTATCTAGCATTGCTTGTAGGAATTTACAGGGTAATTTCCTCAGACAGAACACCAAAAGGACATCGCTCACAAACAGATCACAGATCAATACACTAGTATTTTGATGTGGTTAAAACCCTCAAAGAGGGAAACAGTCCACGGCCTGAGCCAACGCGGTCACTTCAGGCAATTTATTAATAAAATAATGAAAATTTACATAAGCTTCTCTCATGAACGGTTAACCTACAAATGACCGTCCATGCGCTTTAAATAGAATTCATGGACCAATTGGGTGTTAAGCCACGGTTCAAGTGTCGGTAATACCGAGGAGAGAATGAACCGTCAGATCACTACATATCGTGACTGTTGGATTGTAAGTTACAAATGTACATAGTAAAGAAACACACTTTACCTAACTCTATACTAGACCAAGTTATACTTAACTATACCTATGTGTCAGAATATCCTAACATCCCCCCTTAAGAACAACTTGGGATAGGATTGAAAGATTTACAAATATGACACAATAGGAGAAGGAAGGAGGCACTAGGGCCTATCCCCCCTTAGTGACAACTTCCTGAACTCCAACCATAAATCGAAGTTTAGTAAAATTCGCCTCTGTAAGAGCCTTTGTAAAGATGTTTGCAACTTGATCATTTGTTGAACAATATTGCACTTCAAGAACATGGTCATGAATGAGCTTTCTGATGAAGTGCATGTGTAGTTCAATGTGTTTTCTACGCTGATGCTGGACTGGATCTTTGCATAGTTGAATGGCACTTTGATTATCACACCACAGTGTAGTCGGATGCTACTGCTGAAAGCCAAACTTTGATAGGATCTGAGGAAGCCACAAGGCTTCCTTACTAGCTTCTACGACACCACGATATTCTGCTTCTGCTGAAGAAAGAGAAATGGCACCTTGTTTCTAGCAAGCCCATATAATAGGTCCTGAACCAAGAGTGAACACATAACCGGCAGTAGACTTCCGATCATCAGGGTCACCAGCCCAATCGGAATCAGTTAAACCAACCAATAGAGGAGATGCTTTGGCACTGTAATGAATGCCAAACTGAACTGTACCTCGAACATAACGAAGTATTCTTTTAGCTGCTTTCCAATGACTTTCACGTGGGGTTTGCATAAATTGAGCAATAATACCAACAACAAAGGAAAGATCAGGACGAGTATGGGTTAGATACAGAAGTTTTCCTACAAGTTGACGGTATAAGGTAACATCAACTTCAGGGGAAGTACAAGTGACTGAAAGTTTGACTCCAGACTGAAAGGGAGAAGGAGATGGCTTACAATCTTCCATGTGAAAATGGCGTAGAAGATCACAGGCATACTTGGATTGGGAGAGGAAAATACCTTCCTTGGATTGCAAGACTTGAGGACCGAGAAAATAATGTAAGTGTCCTAAGTCTGTCATTTCAAACTTCTTTTTAAGGTGTTAGAGTCGGTCTAGTTATCCCTCCGTCAAAGATCAAAGCTCTTTTTTGCATTTCATGATTAGGTGCCCCACCAGTTTTGATCAGTTGCATTTCGTTAGGCATGCCATAACTCTGACAGAATGGTTTGTGTCATTCATTCCCCTCGTGCATGGCACTGCTGGTTCAGGTTTAGTCATAAAGCTTCAAAGATCATTTACAATCATGTTTTAAATTTTTAGGTCTTAGGTCTAGGGTTGAGTCAATTTTGTTTTGAAAAGTCTTAGAAGACCAGCAGGCGAGAGGGATGTCTTTGATAGATAATCACTTCAATAATTTTCATCATTGTACAGATAAAGTATGACTTCTCTTCAAAACTCTGTTTTGAAGATAAGTCTTCATCTCATTTTTGTAAAAATTTTCAAAAAAGTCAATCCTTGAAACGTCCAAGCGCAGACTTGGTCTCCTTTGCCAGAGCATATTAGAGCTATCCCTGAAAAAAATTATCAGAGAAAATCATTATTTCAAACAATTTTAAAGAGGAAACCAAAAAGGTCAGAGTCTATTAATTTTGAAAAAGTGTCAATGACCAAACATAAGAAAATGGGTTATTGATCAATCAAAAATAAAAAAGGAGTCTATATGAAGATATTTCACCTCATTTGCAACCCATTCTACATTCCAAGAGTGAAGAGCATCGTTCCAAAGAAATTTTGTGAGTTTGTAAGCAAATTCGGTCATTTCTTGGGTGCGCGATGCAGCAGGTTGGGCGCGTGGTGCATCAGTGGCGCGTGGCGCATCAGGCGACCAAGTTCAGTGTGAATTTGCACACGCGCGGCGCATCAGAGGCGCGCAGCGCGTTGGGTGAGGCATGCGGCGCACTGCGGTTTATGCCCAAACTTTGTCCAAGAAAACACTAAAACGCCTCCTCTCAAGCACAAATGAACAGTTTATGTAAAGAATTATGATATGTTTGCCCTAGAAAACCAAGTGTAAAAACCCTCCTTTGTCCATTAAATTGTTGTAAGAATTTGAATGCAAAAATTGCTGAAGGGTTTTAAAAAACTAAACGTTACCAAGGTTATCATTTTTTCCTACTTCCTTTTGTCTCCCATCCCCTATATTCACCATTATTTTCCCCAATAATTTCCTCATAAACCCTACACTATCCTCCCTCAAATCCTAATCCCTCACTTCTATTCCTTGTACATTTGTGTCCCCTTGGTCACAGCATTTTGAGAAAAAGAAAAAGTCTACAGACAATTTTACACACAGTTGTATATCAGCATATATATATTCCATCTATCTTGTTTCTAAAGAACATGTCAGAGACCGAGTCAGTATATGAGCAGGAATATGATATTGATTCTACACTGGAGGTAAATGTGCCAAATGTGCCACGGAGGTATCACAAAGGTGCCAAAAGTGGACAGCATGTTAGGGAGGAGCCTACTTCTTTGGCTCAACTGCAAGCTTGCCCACTTGCAATGGATTGTTTTCGGCGCCAATCATGTTACCAATATTGTGAGATGATCTCACAAACTCAGCATCATCGGGAACTAGTCCGTCTATTTGTTCTTAATCTACAGGATGGTCAGGTAAACCTTGCCGGAGTGAACTTTACCTTGTCACCCGATACTATTGCTCAAGCCACCAGGATACCAAATGTAGGGGAGGAATGGAGCAAACGCCAGATGCTAGACAGATTTTACTATGAGCCATATATCAAGCTCGGATATATCAGACACTTGAGTGCAGCCTTTCCTTTTGGATTCCTGAAAGATGAGTTTGCACCGTTGATGAAACTCATCATTCGGTATTTCAGCTGTGAGGGCAGATTCTCGCGTCTTTATGCGTACCATGTCCGTTTATTGATGCATTTCACAAGGGTATGTATGATGAACATTCTTTTTTTCATGTGTCGCAACATAGAGAGGATGGTGCCTCTAGTACAGAGGAAGAGCCCGGCACATCAGCATAGGAGCATATATCATTATGCATTGATCAAAATCATAGTGATGCATCAATTGGCACGACAGGGTATTACTTGGGAGGATTTCATCTCCCGTGATTACTTTTCCGCGCTACAACTTCCTCCAAAGATAGCTCATGATGAGGGAGGGCCTTCACAGCAGTTTGACATTCCTGAGACCGAGCATGTCGATGCTCCAGTATATGTGACATATCAGAGAGGCCATATGGCCTTATTTGCATCTGCGCGACGAGTACTATCTCCACCCGGGGTGGAAGGGGTCTCGTTGACATCATCATCACAGCAAGTATTATCTCCACATCATGTGGAAGGGGTCTCGCCTCCGTCTTCAACACAGGTACAGATTCAGGATAGGGGCAAGAGACCCATGTTTGATGAGGGTCCTTCAGGAGGTCAGGACATGGGTATCATTGATGTTGATGCTAGCTCTCCTAACTCGGAGCTCAAGGAGATTATTCGAGAGCAAAGGGACGAGAATGAGTCGCTGCAAAAGAAATTGCAGATGGCTAAATGGGTGATCAACTACTTGGAGCAGAGTAGCAAATAGCTGGAAGATGAGTATGAACTATATGAGCTGCGGAAGATCCGAGAAGGCTGGGAATTGGCCCGAAGGAGACCCGATGATTTGAAACCTATTGATCAAGAATCAATGCTCATCTGCGTAAACACTCATTTGGAGAAGTTGTTGGTGAAGGCAAACAGGGACAAAGACATGCTTCGCCATATGAAAACTCACTATTGGGCTCGCATGCATGTTTGCAAAGCGAAAATCAAGATCCTTAAGAGGCGTTTGAGCAAAGCGCTAAAGCGACGGAAAAGGCCCGATCCACTTCAAGATTTGGCCGAGGCTTCGTTAGTTGAGCATGATACATGATGGAGGGTCTTCACTCCAAATTTGGGCAAATTTGGAGAAAATTTTGTCGTTTTGAAATTTTTGGCTTGCAAAACAGGTTTTTTTGCTCTACGCGTAGCGCGCAGCACACGACCCATAAGATGGGGAGGTCCAAATCACAGATGGATTGTAGTTTTGGATTTTTCATGATGAAATACACATGCTCACCCATTTCCAAGGCATTTCATCAAGTTCTGGGTGACCAAAAGGCTCAAAAACATCATGAAAACCACCTTTCTGCCACTTTTTGCACCAACAGGAAGTACTTCTGGGAGAATGCACTTTTGGAGGGTCAAATGGACACCACATTGGTAAATTCCACTTGGGTTAGAAAGTAGACATCTAGGGCTTTCCAAAAAGCCAACCTGATCTCAATTTGGATGCCAGGAAGTGCCCCAAAAGCATGTGGAAAGGCATGCGGTGCACAGGGCTCAGGCGCGCGGCGCACAGGGTTTTTTGGCACAATTTTCATCCTCAGCTCAACAAATGAAGCCAATTTGACCATTTTTGACTTGTGATGGGATTTTTCAAGCTTATTGATGTAATTAATGGAAATTTATGTTGATTTGACACTTATTTACCTATTCTAGATGATTAATTCATAAAATAGCAAAAATTTAATGAATGAATTGGTTTCCTAGCTTATAGAGGCAAGTTGTTTTGACTGCCTAGATTGTAGTGCTTTGTTTAGAATTGGTTGAAACAGCTCCTAGGATGATGAGCTCGACCCCTAGAGGCAAGGGAATGTGTTGGCTTGCCTATATTATGTATTTTCTTCGTCATTTTCAGGGTTGGACTCTTGGGAATAGCTTGACACTCTATTGTACATATCTTATCTGCATTTTTGGCAAAGGAAAGACCAGGGTTTTGCAGCACTATTTGGGATTCATGTGGCTTTATTTCTTGATGGTGTGTTTCTTTCAGTACTTGTAAGTTGTGTATGTGTACCGCTTTCCTTCTTTAATCTTCTGCAATTGAACAAATGAAGTGTTAAGGTAGAATCCATAAATTTTTTATGCTCTGCCTTTAAATTTGTTTAATTTTCCATATTTTCGTCTGTTTAGGGAAAACAATCGCCTATCTTGCCCCAAGTAGACCTCTGCAAAAGTTGTGCCTCATCCCTGCACCCAAAATTGCCTTTCCCTTGAATTCAACAAAACCTTAAAACATCAATTTCACAGTCCTTGCACTTCATACCTAGCCTAAAATTAGTCATCATTTCAGTCATCTCAACCTCGTTGATTATCTTTTTCCGAGATTGGCCAGGAGAGAGCCCTCTCCTGTCATAATTGAGATATAAAAGCATATCATTGGACCCTAAGTTTGCAGAATTTCTAAGGCTGAATGCACAAAGAAAGGATGCAGTTAGTGACTGGGATACCTCATCATGACTTAAGAGTTGCTATAAAATTTGAATTTCTCTTCTTTGTCACCATAAACCCATAAACATAGTGCCAAATAGATTCATTAGTTTTGAGTGTCCTTTATTTAAGTTCTATTAATGTAAAACAGTTTGAGATATTTGTAAAACCAATCTTGATATTTCTTCAAGATATTTCAATTTAGAATTAGTATAAATACTTCTTCATTTGAAGTATTTTGTGTGGATTAAAAAGCATTTCTGTAGACATTTTTTGTTTGGAGCTAAAGGAGCTATTATAATCAAGG
>APFE031179929.1:0-30503 GCA_000404065.3 Pinus taeda
ATTGGCTCTAGTAATACTCCTCACTGAGCATCACCCTGATCATCCGACATCGGTCCTTGTGCAGATGCTAGGTTTGCTGCCCAACATCCTCTGCACTGTTGCATCATGTACTGCTACCCATGGCCCTGCCACTGCCCCTATTGCATCTGTACAACAGCTCCCTCTGCATCTGTGCTACTGCCCATGGCCTTGCCACTGCGACTGCTACATTTGCATTGTAATCCATCTCATCATGCTGCATCGTGCTGCCCATAGCACTGCCACTGCTAACTGCTACACTGCAACTCAGTTACTAGAAGTAAGTAATTGATGTCCCAACTTTGACATCTCTGTCAGTTCTGCTACTTCTCTTCGGGGCTCTCGTAGCAAGGTATAATCCAAGAGGTTGGGTACCTCGAGGATCCTGCCCCTCATCGCCTGTAGTTCGTCTGGCTATAGCTCGATGTCTTCCCACTTCCTCTCATGAGGTGCATGAGCTCTTGTGGCACAGTCATCATCTGTCTCCACTTCTTTCTCTGCCCTTGCTGGTGCAGCCTTGGTCTTAGAAATCTCTCCCTTGCTCTTCTTCCTCGGACATTGGCTCGCATAATGACCCAATTTCCCACAGTGGAAGCATTTGACCTTAGAGAGGTCCTTCCTCTTTCGTTTCTCTTGCTTTCCCTCAGATGCTAGGGCAACATCCTCCTCTTCCTCCTTCTTGATTCTGACCCCCTTGCTACTGCTTCCTGCCTTGGTTAGCCTTCTGATCTCTTCCTAATGAAGAGCCACCCACAGTTCCTCCCAATCTAGAAGGGTTGATCTGCCCAGTATGCTCTTGACAAATACCTCCCAGTCCTCTGAGACTGCGTTCAATGCGGTCCTCACCATTGATTCCTGATCTGGCGTGGCCCCTATTGAAGTCAGTAATCCCGGATCTCCTTCAATTGACCGAGGAAGATGTCGACATGTTCTCCTTTTTGCATCTGATATGACCACAACTGATTTTCTAGTCGCATCTTCCTCTGCACGAAAGTATGCTGATACAATTTTGTCAGGGCCTCCCACATCACATTTGCCCCCTCGAAGAGGCTGATTTCTAAGGTGTTGATCTATCTTTTCTATCTTTTCTAGCATTGAGGACAACGCTTTTTGAAGGAGAGGGGCATGTTAGGCCCCCATACTACAAGTGTAACCCCTTATTGTTATTAGTACAACCCACTTATTATATTGATGTACCCATGTAGTGCCCATATTGTTACTATTGTGCCCCATAGAAGCCCACTATTGTTATTATTGTGCCCTCACATTATTATTGTTATGTCGGCTCTGATTATATTATGACCCCTTAGACTCCTATATATAGAAAGGGGGTCTTTTCATTTTGTATCATCCAAGAATTGTTCATTTATGTAATGTAAAGGAGGTTGCCCCCTTGAAGAGGCTGAATTCTAAGGCGTTGATCTATCTTTTCTATCTTTTCTTGAACTGGTTTCATAACATATGTGGTACTACATGGTCCTTGACCTCGTCAAGGATGATGCTCTTGGCCCTCGCCATTGCCTCCTCATACGTATCGTTCTCAGCTAGGTCAACTAGGATCGTTATCATTTTCAAGGCGAAGTCCTTGAAACAATTCCTGTTTAGAATGGACAAGATCTTGGCCTTCCAGACTGCGAAGTTTGAGGCTCTGTCTAGTCTGTCATGATCTCTTACCCCGTTCACTGCCATCTCGCTGCTCCTCTTTCAACTCTTTCGAGTTTCTCTACTTCCCTCCTAGAAGTTCTTAGTGTGACTCCCTCCGAGCCTCAATTTCCCTCTTGGAAACCCCTTTGCCAATGTCGAGATGCCCCCACTCCAATCGTTAGTGCAACTGCACCACTAATCCAGATTTCTTGGCTAGAAATCCTTAGTAGCAACTCCCTCCTTTTTCTTGCCCTGCTAGGTATTGTTCTGACTACAATACCCCACCAACTTCACTCCGCAACTTCTCCACAGCCTCATATGCCCCAACAAAATGAAGGCTAGAGCCTCTAGATTCTGCACAATCTCGGCACCAGCAAAATCCACACCTCCTGGCCATGGGCGTCAATCCTTCCTGACTGAGAAAAATCATTGGGCACTGCGTAGGTCAGGTCTGCTCCTTTCTGCTACTGCGCTTATCCTCCTCCCTGCTCAAACTTGATGATGTAGGCACTGCGTCACCCCTTTCTTGCTGCTTTTCCGCTAAGAACAACTTTTGTCACTCGGGACAGCTGTTTTTGCTGTTGCTGCTCTGCTTGGCTAATGCCCTCAGTTCTCCTGTGATCTGCAACCACCCTTTGATACCATGTTGGAATTTCTAAGTCTACTGTTAGAAATCCTTCATGTACTTTCTGATTTATTTCTTCCTACTTGTTCTGTTAATTAACAAGTTCTTTACCATGTAAATATTGAAAATAAATACAAGTACATGCTCAACACATACAGATCATCAACTGAAGGAAAAACAAGCACGCAAGTGACACCATTATTTTTGGACAAATGTCCCTAGAAAATACCCAATGCGGGAAAACCGGTGCAACTATCTGAGGGTTTTATTATTAAGCAGTTTTAGAATACAATCTGGGTTCCAGAAATGGCTCACCCAACAAAGAATTCTCTCGATAGTAGTACCTCTCAGTGGGAGACAGATATTTCGGCTAAAAACCCCGGATGTACAATCCCACAGCTCTCAGCTCCAATCAATTCGACGAACGGTTTGCAAGATATCGACTGCCCTAGTTTGAAGGAAGCTGCTGAAGCTGAAGCTGCAATTGCAAAAGTGAAGTTTGACCTGTGTGGACTAGAAGATCTCCTCATCTGAACTGCGCTGTAGGTTCATCTGAACCTCCTTTGAAAACCACAACTTTTGGTGGTGGAATCAAGCCGATCCGAGGGTTGGTTTGCGAGATATCGTCTGCCCTAGTTTGATGATGAAGCCTCTAATGTTGATGCCGCTGATCTAGGGTTTGCTACTGCTGATACAAATCAGATTTATTGTACTATTTCTCTCTGCTGAACTATTGAAGATAAAAGATGATTTGATCAAAGGGTTTCCCCACACATTGTGGGGTTTGTCCTTGGCTAGCCGCCACATCTTGTGTCTTTTGGCTTGGCTTGTTTTCTATCGATCGTTTAATGTTCTATTTGCACTTTACTTTTTCTACATGTGATTGCTAATCTGTGGAATATAATAAGAAAAAGAAGTAAACTGTTATAAGCATAGAACATACCATAACTTAACAGGGAATCGAAGCTGAGGTGAAGACACAGCCTGAGCAAGAGCAAGAGCAATCACTGAAGAGAAGATTGGCAAGGCTATCCTAAAAGAACTATGGGGTCCTCAACACTCTTTCCTGCTGAAGACAAGCTCCATGAGAAAGTTGACTGTCATGGATGGAAGATGTCTATCGATCTAACCGTTGAGGATCAAGGAGTGTTGGATCATGTGAGAGGCAATATTATTGAGCCTCCATCAAATGCACCTCCCGCTGCCAGGAACAAATGGAAGAACGGAGAAGTTAAAGCGAAGAAGATCATCTGGGAAGCTATTGACAAACACTTGGTGGCCTACATCTCTAAACTGGACACCTCCAAGGAAATCTACGATAGACTGGTGAGTTTATTTAAAGTTAATGATGCAAATCAAGTGTTGTTTCTTAGAAATAAGCTGAGGGAAATCAAGAAGGGTAAAAATGAGAGTATGCAAGTATACTTCTTAAGAATCACCGAGATCAAGAACGATCTCCTATCTATTGGGGAGACTATTACTGACAGAGAAATGGCTCTCACAACTCTTGGAGGATTACCATCCGAATGGTACGTGTTTAGGACTACTCTTCTGAACAATAATGTAATTCGTAGTTTCGAGGAATTAATGGCTAGACACATTCAAGAAGAAACAAGGGTAGAAGAGCAAGAAATGCCCATGCCTAAAGGTCCTCCTGCTGCCTTTTCTTCTCATGCTAAAAAAATAAATAATTCCGGGACTAAATCGAAAGGAAAGGCTGGACCTAAGGGTGGAAGAAAAGGACGATGTTACATTTGCGATAAAGCAGGTCACTATGCAAGGGAATGCCCTGATAGAAAGGACTCTCACCGTGACGATGATCAAAATCCCTTTCATGGTAATCGAAGGAATGGAAAATTCAATAGCAAAGGTAAAAGGAATGCTGGAAATCAAGGAAGAGGGAAACCATTCAAGAAGGCTAGAAATTCTAGGTATGAATCTAACACTGTTGACAATAAGCAGGCTGAATATTATCTACCAGCTGCTCTATCTACCTCTGCTCTTTCGGACTCAATGGGAATTTGGCTCATTGATAGTGGTGCCTCAAGACACTTCACTGGTTACAAAGAAGTACTCCATAATCTGGTAGAGAAAGAAACTAACCTGGAAATTGTCCTTGGAGATGACATGAAATACCCCGTGAAAGGTGTAGGCAATGTTTCTTTCAAATTGAATCAAGGTAATAAGATCCACTTACAAGATGTATTATATGTACCTAATCTTAAAAAGAACCTGGTATCTATCTCGGCAATGGAAGACAAAGGCTAGAAGGTAACCTTCAGCGATGGCAAGGTACGTATATGGAAAAATAATGTTAAAGATGCTTTCACTCTTGGGTTTCGAGTTGATTCTTTATATCAGGTCGGTGGAAGTCCGCTAGGTGTCATGTCTTGTGACACAACTCTTCAGTCCGAACTTTGGCATCGGAGGTTTGCCCACCTTCATTACAAAGCTCTACCCGATGTAAGATAGATGGTAACAGGGATGCCCGAATTCCTAGTAAAGAAAGAAGGTGTATGTCCGGGATGTGTCGAATGAAAGCTCAAAAGGGGACCATTCCCCTCAAGCCTAAGCAAGACCTCCGATATATTATAGTTGGTTCACTCAAGCATACTTGAGGTTGGCATTAAGAGGGAGACTACTACACCACATACTCCAGAGTAGAATGGTGTGGCATCGTACGATTGTGGACGCTGTCTCTATGGGTAGATGACGTAACAATGTCTGATGTGGAAGAACCGATGGACGCTACCTGAGCCTTCCTCTTCCAGGAAGAGGCCTTCATGGCTTAGGGGGCTACTTGATGATGCTGAAGGAAATGCTGCACCCTAGGAACCTTCCGTGAAAGTAAGAAACCCAACAGTGATCAGGGATACCTGACTATTATGAGCACAATCATACAAAACGAGCCTTCATTATTCTCAGATGCCATCAAGCATTAAGTATGGAAGGATGCTATGACCATTATGGAGAATGATGTCTGGGAAGTAGTTCCCAGACCCCGAACAAGACAATTGTTACTTCAAAATGGCTTTACAAGATAAAGCATGTAGCAGATGGAAGTACGGAAAAGTATAAGGCTCGTTTTGTTGCTCGTGGTTTCTCCCAAAAGGAAGGTATAGACTGTGATATTTGCACCTGTTGCCAGATATACAACCATCCGCTTGATCATAGCCCTTGTGGCTTCACAAGGATGGAACCTACATCAGATAGATAGACCGTGTTCTTGCACGTTTCGATCAAAGAAGAGGTCTATGTGGAGCAACCTGAAGGATTTGAGATTTATGATTGAAAATCTCATGTATGCAGGTTGAAGAAGGCTCTGTATGGGCTTAAGCAAGCACCCCGAGCATGGTATGAGAGGATCGATAGCTACTTGATGAAGCTGGGATTCACTAGGAGTGAAGCCGATCCTAACCTTTACTTTAAGGTTGAAGATGATCAACCTCTCATACTGGTGTTGTATGTGAATGACCTCTTTCTAATAGGTGCATACCCTCTCATTCACAAATGTAAGAGGGAGTTGGCTTCTGAATTTGAAATAAAGAACCAAGGACTTGAAGTATGGCAGAAGCCAAGGGAAATTTTCCTATCTCAAGGAAAATATGTGGTGAAGATTTTGGAAAGATTGGGTGTGGTGGACTGCAAGCTTGTGACTACCTCGAGGATCTTAACTTTCAAAACTTATATGGTAGTGATGTCGGACCAGATTTAGGAAATGCCTCTAAGTTTCAAAACTCATTCGCATTGATGCTCTTGGTGAACCTCCGTCCGAACATATGTTTTGCAGTTAGCATTGTGAGGTCATATTTGGTTGAGCCTCACTAGATTGGTGCCAAGAATTTTCTGAGATGTCTTCAGGACACAACCTCTCATGGATTGAGATACATTGTTGAAAATATGAAATTGCATGATTATTTGCATGCTGATTAGGCAGGTAGTGTGGAGGAGCACTGAAGCACTTTTAGTGTTGTTTCTCTTTGGATTCTGCTTCAATATAATGGATGAGCAGGAAGCAGAAGTCAGTTGCCATAAGCACCGCCGTGATCAGATACATATCTACGAGTATGAACTCGTATGACGCTGCTTGGTTGGGGAAGCTCTTCAGTGAGCTGTTTGAACACATACCACTGTGATTCTTTGTAACAACTAGGGGTGGGATTTGATTATTGAGGAATCCCGTATTCGTCGATTGCTCCAGCAGATAGACATCATTTGGGATATGGTAAGTCGATGAGCAAGGAGGCTCCATTGCATTAAGATGATGTACAGGTCGATACACCTTGTCAAAGCCTTGATGAAAGATCTAATCTGTGATTTTCCCAAACGACTTGGAGTCGTCAAGAAACCCTTGTACAAGGGTCCTGCATGTTGCATACATTGAGCTCTGGGAGCTCTGAGGGCTTGCGGTTCCTACTGGAGCAACATACGACCGCAAGGTGACTCACCCTCTCTTGGTGGTGCGCACTGGAACAAGATGATTTGCTCTCTTGTGGGACAAGATGATTCGCTCTCTTGTGGAACAGGATGATTCGTCTCCTGTGTAAGGATGAATAGTTCTCTGTGAGGCCCTGGATTGAATGTGTTCTCCCATTGGGCGATTGTTAGCAGAATTGATGTGTTCCTTTGTGAAGGCCTGGATTGATGTGTTTCTTCCATGCGATTGTAGCAGGATTGATGTGTCTCCCCAGTGAGTCTGGATTGATGTTTCTCCATGGCGGCCTGGATTGATTGTTCTCATGGCGATTGTAGTAGGATTGATGTGTTCTCCTGTGAGACAGGATTTATTAGTTCCTCTTTCAAGGCATCCTACCCATGCAGTCTGGGACTCATGGGAAGTACCTCTCATCTGATCAATGAGCAGGGAAATGAAGTTAGGGACCATAGTAGTACCGATGGACGCATCGCTATATCTACCGTACTCCCTATGCTAGGATGGCCTCCATTGATCTGGGATCAACGATACTGGTCTGGGACTAGTGGTAGGAGTTGTACCATACTATGACGTTGAGTTCGGGTCGGTTGAGACTAGTTTGGAACTAGTGGTACATACTCTGAGACTGACTTCGTGTTAGTACAGTTTTGGTCTGGGACCAGTGAGAGTGGTACATACTATGACGCTGACTTCGGGTCGGTTGAGACTGGTTTGGGACCGGTGGTACACTCTCTAAGACTGCGACATTGGTCTGGGACCAGTGGTAGGAGTGGTACTTACTATGAAGCTGACTTCGGGTCGTTGAGACTGGTCTGGGACCAGTGTTATGCACTCTGAGACTGACTTTGAGTCAGTGGAGGATGATACTGGTCTGGGACCAGTGGAGTTGTACTCACTATGACGCTGACTTCGGGTTGGTTGAGACTGGTCTGCGACCAGTGGTACATACTCTGAGACTGACTATGAGTCAATATGATACATCCTCGATCATTTCTTTTTCTTCATAATTCGGACAAAAGCAGAGCAGAACAGAACAATGTAAGAGCAGAACAGTACAGATCAGTACAGGGTAGAACAAGACAAAGCAGAACAGGTAGAATAGAGTAGAGCAGGGCAAGGGTTAGGTTGTATAGGGCAGTGCATTTGATGGATGAATAGTAGCGACCAACAAACAAATTGCAGATGAAGTTCTCCCTAGTTGAGAGGGAGTGTTAAAATTGGCAACTAGGGCCAAACTTCATGTGGGTCATCTTATTCATGGTTGATAATATTTTTATTAGATTCCTCTCGTCGAGAGGTGTAGGATTGATATAAAGATCATCCGATTCCGATGAGTATTCATGGAGATATGAATTTATTTTGATTATGGAATTATTATCAGGCCGACCTACAACTCATGTAGGATCAGAAGCCCAACAGTTGCATCTATTCAAACACCAACGTTGTGTATAAATATAGGACTTTTCCTCATTTGGACTCACTCATCTCATCACATCTCTCTCTCTCTCTATTGCACAGAAAAGAGTCTCTTCTCTACTGCGCAGAAAAGGGTCTCTCCTTCACACGTGAAGCTGGAAGCTGTTGAAACTGAAGCTGCAACTGCAGAAGTAAAGTTTGACCTGCGTGGACTAGAAGATCTCCTCTTATGAACTGCACTGTAGGTTCATCTGAACCTCCTTTGAATGCCGCAACTTTTGGTGGTGGAATCAAGTCAATCTGACGGACGGTTTGCAAGATATCGACTGCCCTAGTTTGAAGGAAGCTGCCGAAACTGAAGCTGCAACTGCAGAAGTGAAGTTTGACTTGCGTGGACTAGAAGATCTCCTCATATGAACTGCGTTGTAGGTTCATTTGAACCTCCTCTGAAAGCCGCAACTTTTAGTGGTGGAATCAAGCCGATCTGATGGTCGGTTTGTGAGATATCGTCTGCCCTAGTTTGATGATGAAGCCGCTAATGTTGATGCTGCTGATCTACGGTTTGCTACCGCTAATACAAATCAGATTTATTGTACTATTTCTCTTTGTTGAATTATTGAAGATAAAAGAAGTATTGATCAAAGGGTTTCCCCACACATTGTGGGGTGTGTCCCTGGCTAGCCGCTACATTTTGTGTTTCTTGTCTTGGCTTGTTTTCTATTAATCGTTTAATGTTCTATCTGCACTTTACTTTATGTACATGTGATTGCTAATCTGTGGAATATAATAAGAAAAAGAAGTAAACTGTTATAAGCATAGAACATACCATAACTTAACAATAACAAAGACCAAATATCTAAACAAGACCATGATAGTCATCAACAACTATCATACACCATATATGATCTACACCATAAGCATCTGTTAACAACATCCAGACCAACAAGCTGTATATGTCCATCATCAGCTCCCAAGATATGAGAGTGTAAATATCAACCTGTGACAAAGCATGCCGCATATAGATATCAACTCATCCTTTTGATCTCATCAAGATCAACTTGCTCCATTTCCTTAGTAGAAAAAGCCTTATCATAACCTTCCATGTCCAAGTAGTAACACAAAATCATTCGCATCATATCATATGTATGTGAAAACACCATAGTCATCATCTATGATCATAACATCATCATCAAGAACTGCATGATCTTTGCACAAGAACCCTCAATATATCAACCATGTATCATCACTAGAGAACATCCCACATCTGATAAGCATCAACCATGATAATTAACATACGTGAATATCAAACCTATCATCATAAAATAAGAAGTCATCATCATTATGTGACTAAGTAAGCCATGTATTCGAATGTCCACGTCTTCAAATAGCTATGTCTTCAAGTGACCTGCAATAACACCATTCTCTTGGCCAACTAACAATATTTATCAATATGCAACTTAAGTAATCATCCATGTATCCAACATAATGTGTATGCATCAAAGAGATAGCAATATGTATCTAGCAAACCATGAACTCACTGTCATTTGTCAAACTTTTTTAATACCATCAAGATCAACAATCCTCAACCAATATACCATGTGAGAGGCAAGAACTATGGGTATCCTCATCCATAACTGCACCATATGAAGTTTATGCATCTTTGAAAGCATGAAGACAACAACATAAAAGAAATGACACTTATCAAATAATGAAGTTGTGTACTCAAGCTTTGTTCTTCTCCTTGTCCTTATGATGATCATCATGTAAGAAACATACCATATATGCATCAAAAAAGAGGCATCCACAATCATCCATAAATCTGATCTGAATAATAACCATGTGGCTCAAGCAATATATAAGTATATTTTGAGATTTCATCATAGGCAACTTATGATTGCAACATAGCATGATGTATCATTTAAACACTTCAACAACATAAGCATCCTCACCATTGATAAGAATCATTATATACCAAAGACTTCTAAACATAATGCGAACAATGCATTATTAGAAGCATCGCATATTCTCCACCTGAGCCTGTGCCAACTGTTCATTGTCAAATCCGATCATTGCATATATCAGTAGGAGTCATCAAGGCATCATCATCAACTAGTTATATATCAAGTCATCAACACTTATGAGGGTCAAAATCATTTCTAAGTAACATCCACAGATTGTAGTTATCGATCATATAGACAGAAAAGATAATTGATAATTGTCTGAACCATATCATACCATTTTTTTGAGTCTGTCCCACTGCATCTTCATCAAACAAACATATACGCGGCTGTACAACATCTAACTCGTGTATATATGCGACTTGTCTTCATGATAACTGTGTATGAGAATTAGAGCATTGAAATTTCATACTTCAGTTCCTCCTGAGTCTGTTCTATCTGTGTACTGAGCTATGCCACATATTTTTGATTGTAATTCCTTCTTCTTCCACACCCTTGGAGCGTGTGATGTTTGCTCCTTTTGGTATGTTGGCCGAAATTTGCTCCTGCATTCTTTTGCTATATGCCCAAACTTGTTACAAGCATAGCATCTTATATGTTTCATATTCCCTCTATAGTAGTCAATGGATTTGTGACCAAACATATTGCAAGAAAAACAATATCCCTTAAAGTACTTGGAAGTTGATGATATTTTTGTGTGATGGTTATTAGCTTGAACCATTCTAATTCTGCATCTGGCTGCAACATGTCCAAATTTATGACATATAAAACATTCAACATTATTCATCAGAGGAAAGAACTGATTATCACTTCCGTAGTTAGGAGTAAATGATTTTCTTTGAAGACTTTCTTTCCTTGGTTGTTGATGGGGTTGACCTCTTATCTCCTTGTTGAGCATTTCATATATTGCATTAAAGTTCCTTGCTTCAGTTTGCGAGCTAGATTCACCTTTAACAGTTTCATGAAAACCAAGACCAAATTTGATGGCTGGAGACCTTTGACTACTAAGAATATCATCCAAAATCTTTGTACTATCTTGAAATCGTAAAGTTTTATCTTTTTCTTCTAATTTACCTTTTAGGATATTTACCTCTACCTGATATTGCTCTTCCTTTTCAAGATACTGCTTCTTCATGATTTCTTCAATGGTTCTTCCTTCTTCCACTTGTTTTAATTTGAGAATCTCATTTTCTTGTTCTTCATCGTCTTGAGGTAGTTCTTCATTCTGCTTATTTGAATTTTCAAGGTTTTCTTTTAAAGAGACTATCTCAACTTCAGGACTTTTGTAGTAACTGGATCTTTGTCTAAGTTTCTTGATTGTTGTATCCTTTTCATGTACTTCATTTCTCAATGATGTCACTTCATTCTGCAGCCTTTGACATTGATCTTTCTTTTCCTTGTACTGCTTCCTTACTTTATTTTGTTCTTCCAACTGAGCTTTTAATCTGGTAACTTCTTCTTTGTAGGAACATTCCCTTTTATCAATTAGATCTTTTTGATCTCTAATTGTGTCTGTGAGCTTTTTAAATTCTGTCTCTATTTGATTTCTTTCTCTTTCACCCATAAGAGCAAATTTAGTTGTTTCACCGTCACATTCATTATCTTCAAATGAATAGAGAAATGTATCACAAGAGGACAAGAATTCGTACCTGATAATTCTTTTGCTTGTTCATCTTCATTCTGAGGTGACTCTGAATCTGAAGAGTTGCTTCCACACAATGGCCAATCGTCTCTCCCACTGTCACAGTTCCTTTTCTTCTGAGGTGCTTTCTTGTTTTGCTTCTTTCCCATTGTTATTACGGATCTCCTTCAAGTGATCAAGCTTCTACCAAAGGACCTTCTCTGATACCAATTGTTGGGAAGAATACTGAGAAGGAGGGGGGGTGAATCAGTGTTTGTAAATCAATAACTTTTTCATTTCCATTTATATACGCTACTTCAGTGAATGGAACTAGTGCGTGCACGCAACTATTCTTAAGGCAACCGATGTATATCCAGTGAACTTATGAGTGAACTTATGATTCAGTTAATTCATCATATATTGACCTTTAATCAGTGTATCAGTACTTTATTAAACATTAAATAGTAACCACGTGCAGTAATAACAGAATAAACCATCACACATAAGAAACACAGATGAACACTAAGATTTAAGGTGGAAATCCAATGCGGGAGAAAAACCACCTGCTAATGTTGTCTCTATTTTTTTTTTAATATAAAGAATAATCTGTTTACAATCTTGTACTAGTGCAGACTCATACCAGTACGTAGACACTCACCTGCAGAAGGCTACAACTTTCTCTCGTTCTCCAGCTTATTGGAAGGGAGCTACAACCGCCTAGCTTTTGTACTAGCTGATATGTTTACTAGTACGTAGGCGCCGACCTACAGAAGGCTCCAACCTTCACTCGTTCTCTAGCTGCTACTAGAAGGGAGCTCCAACCCCCTGATCAAATCACCAACCACTATTGGCAGGAAGCTTCGATTTCCTCATTGAAGGCTCCAACCCTCAATATCCTCCAGGGACCACGTTTTATAAATTTTGATACTGGATACTCTTGGTACATAACAACACAATATGTAGGCCACATTTCATCAAATTTTCACACTGGACCCATTAGTAACATTGATGTTTAAAATCAATCACCATTGCAATACATCCATCAAATACATCTACATCAACCAATCACTGAAACTCAATCATCAATCTCTGAATCAACCATAACTAAATCAATCAATCACTGAAACCTCTGACATACTGAATCAAACAAGCACCATTGAATCAAACAAGCACCACTGAATCAACCATTCATTCAAACTGAATCAAATTCAACCAATCAACTGGAACAGACAGATCATTGTAGCCAGTACACAAATTTGAACCCATAACATTGCATCAACAACCAGAACCAACTATAACATCAAAAGTCATGTGTCATAATGTATACGCTCCTTCAATGAAGCCAACTTGCGTGTATATGCTACTTCCATTAGCCCAACCTGCATATACCTCTAAAGATACTGAATCATAAAACCTCTAAACCACAGTTGTACCAACCAGTAACAATCTGAAGATCTACTGTCAAATTACAGATATCCAAGCAGACATCAACAAAGATCACCCGCCTCACTTAATCAATCAATCAACCAATCATACTCAATCTCCTTGTGCATTCAATTCTACTTTCAGATCTAAGAAGACGTCATTGACAGATAGCAGTAAAACAACAGCGTTGATCAGATAGATTGGTCATCTTTGAACAACAAGGTTTTCTTTTGCATATGCTACTTGGAAGTGTCGAACCAGCGTGTATACGCGCCTTCACCAAGGTGAACCATCATACAGATCTGCAGATAAAAGCTTATAACTTTGCATCAATTCTAGTCTTCAGATATACCCATATCATAGCATTTAAAGCACAAAACATTTGTTAGCACTTAGATCTAGCCTATCCATTATTAGATCTCATAATGATAAGTCATTATGATCCTGATGCATTATTAAATCTCGTCCTTCATCAAAACACTCAGGTGCATACTTAGTCCAGATCAAGCAAAGCATCAGAAACCCATAACATGCATATTTGCTTTTGATCTAACACTTCATAAGGCATTCATTACTTTATACACTTAGCCTTTTGATTTTCTCCTTCTTATATATTTAGATCCTTTGTCAAAACCTTAGACCAAAACCTTGGATCAATACCTCGGACTAGTGTTACTTGGGAGTGGGAGCGACATTTTCGGAAGCTCCCGGTTTGGAAGCAAATCTCGGAGTGATTTTTTAAAAATATATATATTTTTTATATTTTGATACATATATGTCAACAAAAACATGTAGAATGATGAATTAGATATAAAAAACATAAAAAAACATAGATTGATCATTGAACCATATCACATCAATCATTTAGAAGTTATAATCTTCATCAACCACGTCCACAAGTTAGTAACATACATATTACAACTGCAACATATTGAGTCTCGTGAATCATGATTTATCAAATTCAATCTTAAAGTTTCAACTTCAAGCTTTCAAAATTGAAAATTCGATATATAACATTTATCATCATTGATCACCAAAGTTGTACTTGTAAGCTAAGTTTAACCATTACAAGAAATAATACTCCAAGTTTCTAACTGTTAACATGAAATGAAATGTTATAAAATGAATTATGAAATGAAATGAAATGAAACAACTTTAGTCTTTCACGAAGCATCATATTCATAATTCACAATCATTACCAATGAGTTATAATTGCCAACTTCAAACTTCAAACTTTCATTGTCACAGTCATATATTGTTTACAAAAAATATCATTATGATATGAAAGAGTCAAGAGTCAAGGACTCAAGACTCAACAGTTATGAAAACTAATAGAAACTAGAAAAGACAAGTAAACTGTAAATCTATTATCTACTACTGCATGTGGCCCTTGTCACGAGAGTCTACTGTATGAGCAGGTCGTGGTGGTCTTCTAGGAGTCTCCCGCATAGACCGACGACCAAAACTAGAAGGAACATGCCCTCCAGGTGAGGGTGTAGATGGAGGTGGCGACAACAAAGGAACAAGACTCGGAACTTGAGCACTGCTACTGGATGGTGGAGGTGGCATGGCTGCTGCCGCTGCTTCATCTTCATCCCTTATAAGTTCCTCTTCCAGTTTTTCAAGATGTATAGTGCCATCCTCCAAATTGTCATCCTCTGGGTGGTTGACCCAAATTTTATATGTTGGATCCTCATAAGCCCGATCACAGTAATGACTCAACAACCTCAAGTTGTAGTGCACATAAACCAAGCTTTCTGCCTGGTTTTCATCGAGTCTGTTTTTTTTCACATTATGTATGACGCTGTAGGTGCTCCAACACCTCTTTGTAGAAGAAGTATTTACAACTTGTGATAGAACTTTTTTTGCCAATTTTGGCAAAAGTCCCTGGCCGCCATATGATTCCCACCATGTGAGGGCATCAAATCTGTTTCTGTCTTCCATTGCATGGAAGGTACCAAACAAACCAGTGCCACCGAAGTCTCTGCCTATTTCAAGGTGCACACTAGCACATTCCTCCTTGTCAGGTATCAACTTTTCTAATGCATCCAAATATCCTCTAGTTACCTCTTCATCTAAATGGGGTTTGGTCCTAACCCCACCCTTGGTGCAGGTTGGCCCAACCAAGATGTAGAGTAGTATTTTGGCGTAAGCATATACGCCAGGCAATGTAGTGGAAGATTAAGTTTATTCCACCGTACACACACACAATTGTGAATCAGTTTGTACAAGTTGGGATTATTGTTATGAACAATATCTTTTATTTGCCCCAACATGGTATCCATCTGCTCATACACCTCGCCAATCATTGGTTTATCTGTATCTGCAAACCGAATCATGTGATAAATGGGCTTGGTGAAATTCAATACTTGCCTCACACTCGCCCAAAACATAGCATCAAGAGTGGCCTCCTCCACTAGTTTAAAACCTCGCCTGTCAGCTGCATTTGTAGCCCTTTCCTTTAATACCTGCCAGTGTGGACTTGATACCATGCTAGCCAATGACTCTCTTACCTTCAAAAGGCGCTTGAAGGTGAGGTAATAACTACCAAATCTAGTCCTCGCAATGTTCAACAACTCCAATCTTGAGTGACTGCGGAAAAGGCCATGGGTATTGCTATGATTTGTAATAAATTTGATCATTTGTTTGCCTTTCTTGTACAAATCACCAATCCATTTGTATTGTTCATTTTTGTTCATAACAACATCATGCATCAAAAGGTTCAATGTGTGAACCAAACACCCAGACCAAAATATGTTGGGGTATTTATCGTCAATAATTGCTCCCGCTGACTTACAATTAGGAGCATTATCAGTGATGACTTGGATGACATTGTATGGCCCAATACGGTCAATTGTTTCAAGTAATGCTTTTGCAATGTTAATGCCGGTCTTGAACTTCTCTGAGTAGTCATATGCATTTAGAAAGATGACACCATTAATAGACACAGCGAGAACACTTATCAATGGCTTGCTTTTTACATTTGTCCATCCATCAGATACAATGGACACCCCATGGTTAGTCCAAGAACTTGTCATTCTTTTCAAAGAATGTGATATTTTTGCTTTTTCATGATAAAGTCCAACGGTTCTTGCCTTGTCATACCCAGGGCTCTTGTATCCTTTAGGGGCATCATTTATGGCAGAAACCATTTCGTGCCAATAAGGTGAGCGAAGAACATTGAATGGTATTCCACATGCATAGAGAAACCTGTAAACTTTTGAATCCACATCATTCCTACACCCCTCATAAAGGAAATTTGATATGGTTCTACGCCTTAAAGCTGATGACCCTATGCGTCCGTATCCACTGCCTTGGGAGGATGGTGAAGGAGTTCTTTGTGCTTGTGATTGTGAGCTTGGTTCAAAGAAACCCCTTGATTTTTTAAATTTGTATTGGGCTTCCTCCTCTTCCCTTATGTATTTGGCTCTATCTGCTATTGACACAGTTGCACAAGTTTTTATTCCTATTTGTTTATGTCCATCCCATGGCCTTTTCCTGTAGAGGTGTTTTTTGGCACGAGTGTATGAACCTGTGTAATTATTGTTGCAATGGGGGCAATGAAATTTAGTGGTTCCACCCCCTTTCCCTGCTTCAGGCCTGTTAACATTTTCCCACAATGGGGTTTGGTCTTGTTTAGTTTTTTCAGTTGTTGAATCATGTTCACCCTCCTCTAGCTCCTCCTCATTAGGGTTTTCATCAAATCCACTTTCTACCCCTTCTTCATCCCCCTCTTCATTTTGACCCCTCATTTTCCTACTCTTCAACACCATAATAACTAGAAAAGAAACCAAGAAGAAGAAAATGCCAAGAAATATAACCAGGTCCAAGATGTTTGAAATTTGTAGTTTTGAATCTGCAAAATTTAATGTGAATGGGCATGGGAATGAGAAAATTAAAAATGTATTTACTATTTATTAATTTTATTAATTTAGATTCATCATTTTAGAAATAAGTTACTAAGTTACTAAGTTACTAACCTACTAAATTACTAAGTTACTAACCTACCTCACTCCTTGCAGACTTGCTCCTTGCTCTTCGGCGCTCGCTCCTCGCTCCTTGGCACAAGCTCCTTGGCTCTTCTGCAACTCTGTCAAGTCATAGTGACTTACAAAATCCCTCCAAGCCTTTATATAACAAAAACATTTCTTAAAACAATTTTTTTTTTTTACGCGTGGATTTTTCGGCCTGTTTCACTCCCGGCGGCAGCACGTGTCGCTCTGGGAGCGAAAAATAAAGCCTGGGAGCGATCGGGAGCGAAAAATAAAGCCTGGGAGCAATCGGGAGTGATCGCTCCCGGGGTTTATTTTTCGCTCCTGAAGTCACTCCTTGTTTTGGCAGGGAGTGCAATTTTTTTCCGAGAACGCACTCCGCTCCCGATTGCTCTCGGGCTTTATTTTTCGCTCCCGAAGTCGCTCCCTGTTTTGGAAGGGAGCGCAATTTTTTTTCGAGAACGCGCCCCTGAGCCGCTCTTGCCCGGAGCGCGGATTGGGAGTGGGTTCGAGGGTGGGGGGGGGTCGCCCCGCGCAACATTGCCTCAAACCAAAACCTTGATTTTCCATCCCATATGTGCTTTTCTTTCTGTGAAAGTGCGTGCATACATATACGCTCCTTTTGTTCTGTTAATCCGTGTGTGTATTCTGGTTGGAGAAAGTAAACTAGCTTATACTTCTTAAACCATTCTCTTTCTTCAATCTCTGGAGTCTGATTTGTAATCCTTTGCTGTTAACCTGTTGCATGGTGAACTGATTCCTTTGAACTGCCCTGCATTTTGTCACATCTATAAACACAACTGCCATGCATTTTGTCACTTCTGATATCTGTACTGTAGATTCATCTGGTTAACATATACAAGTGAGTTGTTCTGCTACAAGTGGGTTGCCATCAAGTACAACACGTGCATCATAATGCCAACATGTTGAGGTGTAAAGGTCTAAATTTGAGTACTCATAACTCCTCAACATTTTCTAACATCACTTTATTACAATTTACATAAATATTAATTAAAAATTTCTGTCTCGTGAGATATTTTTAATTATTAAAAATTCCTATCCAGACTTAGTCAAATTCTACGAAATTTTAGAGATGACCTAGCATGGTAATATACATTGACTCTAGACCTATGTTGCCAGGGAACGTGGGTTCGGGGATGGGTACTGGTGCAGAGACGGGGACGGGTATGTCATTTTTCGAAACAAAGTGCGTGGGTTCGTTGGGGTGTATATAATATAATAAAATATATATTTTTTATAAATTATAATATATAATGAATTTGTATATTTTTCAACTTTAAACAAGAGAACTAAAATATTTATGATTTGAACTTTACATATTTAAACATGCACATCATTGAACATTCAACATTTACAATAAAATTTCAAAATCTCTAGTCTAATATCAAGTGCAAATTGGAGTTTACATATTAATAAGAATCATGATATATGTCCATTGTCATATGACATTCAAAATTTGTCTCAAGGCATCTCCAAACAAGAACTCGGAAATTTTACAATATTAAAATAAAAATATCTAATAGTGAACAATGGCTTCCTCAAGCCATGTCATGAGCATCACTCAGGTCTTCATTTAGCATGCTCTGCAGGTAGGGATCAATCTCATCTTGAGGCTCTTGCTCATCCATAGCAATGGGAAGTAGCTCAATAGGGCCATCTAGTTGTATCTCCTCGTCCACATACATAGCATCATTTATGTATTGGTCCCATCTCTTGAAAGGACCCTCCTTGTATCCAGGGTCTTTTTGAGATATGAGACGAAGTGTGCTATGAACGTACACTAAGTTCTCTGCCTTCTTTGAGCCCAACATATTTCTCTTTACTAAATGGATAAAGGCATAAGTACTCCAATTCCTCTCGCAAGATGAAGAACTAACTACCTAGAATATTAGGGGAAGCCCATTAAACTAATTAAAAAATAAAAAATAAAAACTAAAATGAACCCCAAAGAACCCAATTTTGGGGTTCCAAGTACCCATCATCAGGGTTCTCTGTACCTGTCAAGACAAAAAAACCCAAATTTTTTTAATGAAGAACCTGGTTCTTCATAGAAGAACCCGGTTCTTATCGGTTCTTCTCAGAAGCACCCGAAATCGAACCCGGTAATTGGGGACGAGAACCTGGGACCGGTTCGAGAACCACACCCCTGGGTTTGGGAGCCCATGAAACATAGCTCTAGACACTAAGATGGACTAGGGGCTCAACCTTCAATCGTCACCCCGACTCTGGGAGTATGCGTTGAGTGAAAAAACTCAATTAAATATTCGCCATTAAAAAACGAGAATAATTAACCAAGTTAGAAAAACACTCCAAGGTGTACTCACTCGTTGATCAAGTCCCAAGTCTCCTAGACCTATTACATAGCTTTATTCATCGTGCTAGTGACATCTATACTATATCCCCGCAAGGTTGCAATATATGAGGACTGAAGAAGAAAGAGAAGAGAGAAAGGGGCTAGAAGGCCTTGCTGACTTTTGAACTTTGAAATGTTTTTGTTGAACACTCTGTGTAATGGGCAGGGAGTCTTCATGTATTTTCCAAGTGCAATGTAGTAGTCAACAGGGCTAACCAATACCTCGCCTACCTTCCAGTGTTTCATGAACCATGTGTTCCGCAAGCAATTACGCAAATATGTGCTGATATTCTTTGACGACATCCTGATATATAGGAGAACATGGGAGGAACATCTATAACACTTGGAGGAGGTGTTGCACATCTTGGAGGAGCAACAATTGTACGCCAAGACTCCAAGTGTGAGTTTGGCCTGACAAAGATGTTGTACTTGGCCATGTGATTGGAGTGGATGGAGTGCGGGTGCATCAGGAGATGTAATGACCCATCTACCACTATAAATGAAATGTGAATTATTAGCATGTAGACGATGCATGCATATGATAGCTACACATGCATGCGTCGCCTACACTGCACTAGTAGTCATATTAAATTATAAAGACAATTTAAGCAAAGGATAAATGATGTAATTATTGAAAATATTAAATAAATATCTAACTCACAAAAAAAAAACAATATACTGGAATATGTATTTTAGTATGTGTCGTTATCATAATAAGTAACCATAGAACATTATCCAAAGGTTCTAAATTTAAATTACTAAAGTTTTAAAAGGAGCATGTTGTTATAAAAGAGGTAACTTTATACTAAAGGTTAAACATTAAAAGTTATAATATAATAAAATATTAAGTAAATATTAATCACAAAAAAACAACGTAAGTGATGAGTGTCAATAAAACATGACTCCCTCTTTAATTCACGCTAAGGAGCCACATAATAAGACAGGGGGCCAATAGCCAAGTAAATGAAAGATAAATAAGCGATGGATCTAAGAAATAAAAGAGGGGGATCTTTTGGTCGCCGGGGAGGAGAGTATTGAAGGGAGGAAGGAGAACACAGAGGCACAGACAGGAAGGAGTCTTGATTGTACTGGAGTTTTTGGGCACGGGGGATCAGATTGCTTCGATTGGAAAGAATTCTAAGACTGAGTACCTAGGTTGTACTCAGTTCGGCACAGAGGTTTTGGCCGTTTTGGTAATGCAACCGGACTAGAATTGCAACAAAGCAGACAAATTTGTAGCAAAGCAGACAGGTTGGTGTTCATTAGATTAATTATTTAAATTCTGTATTCAAATTTCATGTTCTGCTATTATGAAATTATTAGAGATTAAGGTTCTTACGTTCTGGTATCAGAGCTTTTATTTCAAACTCTGTCGGACCTTACGGTCTTTGTATTCTGCTGTTTGCACGAACTCCAAAGGATTATTGTATTTCCCCTGCGGTATTCTGGGCTGGAAATGAGCTTATGGTCTCATGATAAAGTAAAAAAAAAATAGTTGCACACAGGCCTTAAGTTCATAAAAATTACCATATAGCCTGCAATTTAAATGGTTAATTTTTTTTATGAAATTAGATTAATGATTTACATAATTTTCCTCTACTGGTATTTATGATTAGTTATAGGTCAACTTGACAAAACTTTCAAAAAAAATTTTTCATGCTGTTATATCAACGCCCTCTCCTTAGCGGTTGAGTATCTAAAGACTTTGGCATGTTATCTCTTCTCGGCTAAACCCACTATCTATTTGTCACTGTTCAATCTTTGAGTATATATTGATATATTATCGGTCTTCACTACCAGTATGTTTTCTCCTCATATTTGATCCGTAGAAAACTCTGGCAGTTTATTTTAGATCTAGCTCCCTTGAATGGTATTAAAGGGGCTTCGTAAATTCCTAAAATATAACTAACAACTATCAGCACGCCTAGGTGCTGTTGTTTTCTGCCAGATACTCATGGTTGTCATATTAAAAATATATATAATATATATATATAAACGTAGGTGCATAGGTAGGAGAAAAGACCAAAATTATGCGTTGTTTACAAGTATGTCCAAATTGTTCCAGCCATCGAATTGTAGAATCAAATAACCTGTTTTAGGGTTTAAAAAAATAAAAATAAATAAAAATTGACATTTAAATATGTTACCTACGACAACGAATTTACTGACGAGTTGTGGCTTGAAGTATCATATCCAGAAAATAGCGTTGGCTATTTTCGACTTCATTACATTTTCTTTGGACTTCTCCGAATTACATATGTCCATTACAGAATATTGTGTGAGTAATCTTTTGTTTTCTCCTTAACTTTTACATGTTAAAGGTTTAAACTATAAGGAATTGAAAAGTTTCTTAAAAGCACTTTCCAGAGTACATAAAGCTGAGTCAAATTAAAGATATTTTCGATACGCTAAATGATGTTTGAGTCAAACAGTTATGCAGATCAATGATCACTAGTGTTGCAATGAAGTTTCATTTTGTATTGTAAAAGGATTTGATATTTCTAGGTGAATCCTATTTTCTACTTTTCATCCTTTTCGCTTTTATTATAAAATAGTCTCGAGTGATGCCAAGGTCATGATTATATATATATATATATATATATGAGTTTTACAACATTTATGATGTCCTTGTCTTTGTACTTTAATAAAATGATGCTGGACAACCAAAGTCGATCTGTTTCTATCCATGGTCTTTTCTATTCTTTTATAGATAGATATTGATGGAGCATGTCTAATTTATTAGGAGTAACAGTGCATTTCTACTCAACAAAATATGGGTACAAGTAAAATTAATGATAGATTGTATTGACTATTACTATATCGATATAAAACCTCTATGCCCATTTCGATGTCATTTAATTTCTCTGTTTCTACTTGTTACACGAACAATTTAGATAACCAAGATAACCACTTATGCCAGCGTGAATAAGTGTACTAATTACGTATCTTAATTTCCATATATTAAATATAGTTTTAATTATATATCATATATGTTATTTATAGTTCCTTAATTCACAATATATTATTATAATGAAATAATAAATTTTTACACAGATACTTATATTTATTGCGGCTATAGATTATGTTGGAGGATATAGGAATATAAGTTAAACTTTATATGGTTTAAAATATTAAATATATATGATATTGATTTGTGTAACCGACATGTAATAGTCAACAAGAACCTTTAATTATACATGATATTCTCTATTGAAGTAGTCATGCGTCCATTGAAATCAAAATTTTAATGGCCACATATGAAACACCAACTTTTGAAAATTTAATTTAAAGTGGGATGAGTAGATTATATTAATTAAATAGTAGTATTTAAAAAAAAAATCATTCACAATAATTATGTTATGTAAATGTGGGAGCATTATATGCAAATTAGATTATTATTATGATCATTATAACATAACATAATTTTGAATTGATTAATAAATGTTAGTTGAAAGAAATTTAGTTTATTATATAGATTGAAGTATCTACTCTGGAATCATTATGATTAAAAAAAAAGAAAAAAAAAGATTATGGTTTATAAAGACCCATGCATTAGAATAAGTATTATTACGCATTAGGATAGAATACCCTGCATTGGGACAAGGAGGTCGCGAGACCACCCTCCTTGACCTCGGTACTAGTAAGACCTGCTTAGCAGGTAAAAATGGCAAAAATAACTGTACTCGTTTGTAAACTTAAAATTGCAAAATTATATGTTAAATCTGAAAGTATACCTCAAGAGTTTTACACTTTTATTATGTATACAGGAAACACTATGATGGTAAGGACATATCAGCGATGACAATGTGAACGGGCATCCACCCCGTCATTAACGCCACCATCGTCGTTATCACCATCTTCATCACCACCACCATCACCGTCTCCATCGAGACCATCATCAACACCAATTGCTCCAGCACTGGAGTTGACTGTGATAATGCACTCATTGGAAACCTTATTGGAAACATTAAAAGGGTCGACAATCGTTAAGACCAAAGAAGAGCAACCTCAACCCATAGAAACCAATTCAGCAGAACCAAAAAGTTCTAAATATAAAAGATCAAAGGAAGATATTTCTAGGGAGTTACAAAAAATTAAACTCCCAGAATTTTCTGGAGGATGAGCTGGAGAATGTGCCGAGGCATAGTCAGAAGGAATGAATAGATGTTTTAAACTAAGAGAGTATTCTTCTTCTTCAAAAACAGAAGTTGCCGTATTTCAATTAAAGGAAAGTGCCTTGATTTGGTGGGGAAATCTGGAAAAACAACTACACCTCACAACGAATAATATCCTTTGGGAATTGTTCAAGGAAACATTCCGCGCTAAGTATTTACCTCCATATTTTCAAAAACAAGAAGCTGGGGCCTTTCATACATTAATTCAAGGTAATAAAACAATGGAAGAATATGAAATAAGGTCTATGGAGCTTGTGAAATACATTCACTGCTTAGATTCTGATGAACGTCAAGCTGAACACTTCATATTTGGGTTCAACCCTCGCATCAGGGCCTTGGTTAGGATGTGGAAGCCATCATCAGTAGCCGAGGCGGTAGAATGTGGCCGCTATGCAGAAGAACATCTAGGAATAAAAAAGGATGTTGGGCTAGCAGAACCTCTACAATCAGGGTTTTCAGAAAAGACTCTTCGAAATTTCTTCAAGGGAAGTAGCTCAAGACCACCTTATGGTAATAGATTTACCCTAAGAAGTGTAGGAGCAAGAGCTTCCATGGCAGTTAATACTATAGCTGCTGAATCATCAAACACAAGTCCATGGAAATCTCGTGGAACTGCTAATAGAGGAAGAAATTCGAGAGGAAGTAGCATGAGAGGGCAAAGCTCTTTATCTAGAAATTCACATTATGATTCAAGAGGACCGACCTAGGTTAATTGTTGGGAATGTGGAAGACCACATTTTCAACGTAATTGTCCAGAAGCTTCATCAAGTATATTGCATAGGACAGGAAAGGAACCAATACCAAATACCCAAGGCAATCATAGAATCCATGCAGTAGTCAACAACAATCAAGCAACACATCAATCCATTGTAGTGGAATCTTCAGGTATTATTAATGGTATAAAATTCAAGATCTTATTTGATACTGGTGCCATAGATAGTTTCATTTCATCATATGCATTAAATAAATGTGGGTTGGCAGTTCGCAAACAAAATGATTTCAGACAAGTAGAAATGGCTTAAGGAGAACTCCAAAATCCATAGACTTAAGTGTGGAAGAATGCAAAATTGATCTAGGGGTCTTTTCGACTAAATTAAAAGTTTATGTCACAGCCCTAGGAACTTATGATCTCGTCATAGGTATGGATTGGTTAAAAGCTCATCAAGCTTGGGTAGAATGTTATGGGAAAATAATTCTCTATATAAATGATGAAGGAGAGAATCCAAAATCAAGGTATCAAGAGAAAAGTATCGTTACACTTCATATCAGCAATGCAAATGAAGCGTTGCTTAAGGAAAGGTTGTCAGGCATATGCAGTTCAAGAAGTAAGCGAGGAAAAATGACCATTTTTAGAACAATATCCGGTATTAGCTGAATTTTCGGATGTATTTCCAAAGGAACTACCAAGATTACCCCCCAAAAGAGAGTTAGATCTCACAATAGAATTGAAACCTGGTACAAGACCAATCTCTAAAACACCTTACAGAATGATAGCACCAGAACTTCAAGAATTGTAAATTCAATTGAAGGAACTATTGGATATAGGACACATTCAGCCCAATGTTTCGCCTTGGGGTGCTCCTATAATTTTTGTCAAGAAGAAAGATGGTTCCTTACGGTTATGCATAGACTATCGAGACTTGAATCGAGCTACAATAAAGAATCAATATCCAAATGCTTCGAATCGATGACCTTTTCGACCAAATGAAAGGAGTTGTTGTCTTTTCAAAAATTGATTTACGATCAGGCTATCATCAACTAAGAATTAAGGAAAGCGATATTTCTAAGACTGCATTCCGAACACGCTTTGGGCATTATGAATTCATTGTGGTACCATTTGGGTTGACCAATGCACCAACAGTATTCATGAACCTTATGAACAACGTTTTCTGCAAATATCTTGATCAATTTGTACAAGTTTTCTTAGATGATATTCTCATCTACTCCAAGAATGAGAAAGAGCATGAAGACCATTTATGAATAGTATTATCCTGCCTCAATAAACATCAGTTATATGGAAAGTTATCAAAGTGTTCTTTCTTTCAGAAAAGATTCATTACTTTGGTCATATCATATTTGGTGAAGGAATCTCAGTAGATCCTGAGAAGGTAAAGGCAATCATGGAATGGTCAATACTGAAAAATTCACATGAAGTGCGAAGCTTTATGGGTTTAGCCGGTTACTACCGAAGATTTGTGGAAGGATTCTCCAAAATAGCGAAGTCAATCACATCCCTCCAACGTAAAGGTGTTAGGTATGAATGGGCTGAGGAATGTAATGAAACATTCTCTGAACTTAAAAGATTGTTGACTAGTGCATCAATCTTGTGAGTCCCTGACATGTACAAAAATTTTACTGTATGTATTGATGCATCCAAGCAAGGATTAGGTGCAGTATTAATGCAGGATAGAAGAGTAATAGCGTATGCTTTAAGAAAGTTAAAGCCTCATGAAGAACTCTATGCCACTCATGATTTAGAATTAGCCGCTTTAGTACTAGCTTTAAAGATATGGAGACACTATTTAGTAGGGCGAAGCTTTATGCTTAAAAACGACCATCAAAGTCTATAGTATTTGTTCACCCAAAGAGATTTGAATGCTAGACAAAGACGATGGAGTGAATTTCTAAGTGAATATGACTTTGGAATATCATACATTAAAGGAAAAGAGAATGTAGTGGCAGATGCTTTAAGCAGAAAACCCTGAATATTTTCCCTCATACCTATCAAAGTAGACTTAAGGCAACGAGTACTAGAACATCTCATAAGAGATAGCTGGTATTTAAAGGTGAGATCTAATCTTGATAGTAAAAAGTCAAAAGAACTTAAGTTTGAGGGATATGAACTAGAAGATAATGGGATCTTGTGATTTCATGAAAGGATGTATATTCCTGATAATAAGGATCTCCGAGACACCATCCTTAAGGAAACCCACAAAGCAATATATTGTGCATATTGCAGAGTAAAGAAAATGTATTATGATACCAAGAAACTCTTTCTCTGGTTTGGCATGAAGCGCGATATCATTCAATTCGTTGCAAAATGTTTGGAATGTCAACAAGTAAAAGTTGATCATTGTTATCCAGCAGGTCTCCTACAAACCCATGACATTCCTATGACCAAATGGGAGATCATTTCTATGGATTTTATCACTGGGTTACCTCTTACTTCTCAAAGGCACAATGTTATTCTGGTGGTAGTGGATAAATTAACGAAAAGCGTCCATTTCATTCCCGTAAGAGATACTTACGAAGTTGCTGACGTAGCTCGAGTATTCATAAATGAAATTATCAGATTTCATGGAGTACCTAAGAAGACCATATCAGATAGAGACTCGTGATTCACTTCAAGATTCTGGACTTACATGCAGTCAGCCTTAGGAACTCAACTAAATTTGAATACAGCGTATCATCCTGAGACTGATGGGCAAACAGAAAGGGTAAATCAAGTACTAGAAGATATGTTGAGGATGTACATTATGCATCAACAATCACATTGGGAAAAGTATTTATCCTTAGTCAAATTTGCATACAATAACAATTACCACAGTTCAATCAGAATGCCTCCATTTGAAGTATTATACGACAGACCTTGCAGAACACCGTTAAGTTGGGACAGGTTAGAAAATTGGGTGATAGTAGGGCCAGAGTTAATCCAAGAGATGGAGGAATAGGTAAAACAAATTAGACAATGGTTAAAAGATGCACAGGATAGACAAAAGAGTTATGCTGATGCCCACAGAACTAACAGAAATATAAAGTAGGGGATCAGGTTTTCGTCCGCATCAAACCAAATAAAAGCACTATCCGATTCGGAAAAGGGACAAAGTTGTCACCCCGATTTATCGGACCATTTAAAGTCATGGAAAGAGTTGGACATGTTGCCTATTGTCTTGCATTACCACCTCACTTGCATAAGTTTCATAATGTATTTCATATATCTGTATTAAGGCATTACATAACTGACAAATCTCATAACCTTCAATGGAAGGAACTGCAAGTATCGGACGAAGGAATCATATCGGTCGAACCATTACGTATACTGGAACGTAGGGTTCGATAGCTCAGGAATCATCTGGTAGACCAAGTTAAGGTCCAGTAGGACAAGTATAGTCCTGGATCGGCTACTTGGGAAGATACATAAATCATATGTCAAAAATACCCCAACTTGTCAATTTTGAAGAAATTTAAGCCATATTTTGTATATATTTACTTTATTTTAAATCAGATACTCAAAACCATTTTGGAAGGATCACATATAAAAGTGATTTTTTTTTGTTATGTTACTGAAATATAATAAATGTTATCTGCTTAATTCTATTGGTACGTGGATACCAAGATGAAATATATTATTTAAATTAACCTTACTGAATTATGGATACCAAGATGAAGTTCAATATTTGATTAACCTTGCTATAAAATCTAAATAATGAATTATGATATGAATTAAGATATCTATAATTTTGTTTAATTTATGCATATTGATATGCTTAATGAGATAGAAATAAAAGAATGATTACAATTTCAATATGAAAGCCAATAACATAAGTAGAACATGACCAAGTATGTTAAATTGTGGATAACAACATGTATGAACTATACAAAAACTGTTTATTTTGTATATATTGATGCATATGTTATAATATATGGACAAGTGTTTACATTTCAGATATCATCGTTACCAAAATGATCACGTGATGACAAAAACTTCAATACAATTAAAGCTCTATGAGATTTCATGATAGGGTGTTGACCCTAGTCCCACTAGGAGGGGTGGAAGTATTGCCCACCGATTATCCTCCAAAACCTGGAGTCATGGGAGGACTGTGCAAATCACGCTCCCCTAGACGTGTGATGATGACTGCTGGATGCCTACTGGGAAATCAAGTCAATATAGTTGATGCTATCACTCTTGAGGTTTATGAATAATTAGATTAGTGTAACACGCCATGACATATTCTAGTAGAGGATGGATAGGATGGGAGCAGAAGAAATTAAGAAGGATAGGATGATTTTAGAATAGTTTGGGAACCCAACTGAGACAGGGTATAACTATTAAAGTTGAAAATCTATAAATGTTCAAAACATAATCTTTATAATGTCCTCACATTAAACATAAACTATGTTGATCATTAAATAATTACGAATATATTATATATAAAAAAAAATAACTTCGGGACGACGTTTTCTGAAGGAGGAGTGTATGTAATGACCCATCTACCACTATAAACGAAATGTGAATTATTAGCATGCAGACAATGCATGCATGTGAAAGCTACACATGCATGCGTCGCCTACACTGCACTAGTAGTCATATTAAATTATAAAAACAATTTAAGCAAAGGATGAATGATGTAATGATTGAAAATAGTAAATAATTATCTAACTCACACAAAAAAAACAATATATTGAAATATGTATTTTAGTATGTGTCGTTATCATAATAAGTAACCATAGAACATTATCCAAAGGTTCTAAATTTAAATTACTAAAGTTTTAAAAGGAGTATATTGTTATAAAAGAAGTAACTTTATACTAAAGGTTAAACATTAAAAGTTATAATATAATAAAATATTAAATAAATATTAATCACAAAAAAACTACGTAAGAGATGAATGTCAATAAAACATGACTCCCTCTTTAATTCACAGTAAGGAGCCACGTAATAAGACAGGGGGCACACAACCAAGTAAATGAAAGATAAATAAGTGGTGGACCTAAGAAATAAAAGGGGGCGATCTTTTGGTTGCTAGGGAGGAGAGTAGTGAAGGGAGGAAGGAGAACACAGAGGCACAGACAGGAAGGAGACAGCAAGGAGTCTTGATTGTACTAGAGTTTTTGGACACGGGGAATCAGATTGCTTTGATTGGAAAGCATTCTAACACTGAGTACCTAGGTTGTACCCAGTTCGGCAGGGAGGTTTTGGCTGTTTTGGTAACGTAGCCGGACTAGAATTGCTGTAGAGCAGACAGATTTGTAGGAAAGCAGACAGGTTGGTATTCATTAGATTAATTATTTAAATTCTGTATTCAAATTTTATGTTCTGCTATTATGAAATTAGTAGAGATTAAGGTTCTTACAGGAGAAGATTTAGGCCATTTTGGATTGGCCTACCTCGAGGAATGTGACAGAGTTGCAATGATTCCTAGGTCTACTTACCTACTACAGAGGATTTGTGAAGGGGTTTTCACAATTGGCAACACCCTTCACAAACCTCACAAAAAGGGGTGCATCTGAGTGGACGGATGTAGTGGAGGCTTTTGAGCGCCTTCAGGTAGTGATGAGTTCTTGCCCAGTCTTTGCACTATTGGATTTTTCACAACCATTCTTATTGGAGTGTGATGCATCATGTGAGGGCATTGGGGCAACATTGATGCAGGGAGGACACCCCTAATAGGTATAGGGTTATGGAGGATTTCATTTACTACAAGAATCAGATTTACCTGGTTCCTAGTTCTCAACTTTGGTTGAAGAGCTTGAAGGAAGCACACGATTCACCATTGGTTGGACACCCAGGATTCCTGAAGACTTACAGGGCTGTTAGAGAGTGCTTTGCGTCAGAGAGTGTCACACATGCCAGAGAAATAAGGTCTTTCACTCACACCCGACAGGCTTACTTTAGTCTCTACCTATGTTGGAGGAAACGCTGGGGGGGGCCGTTTCTGGCCGGAAACGGAAACGAAATGCGTTTCCGCGTATCGTACGGCCGTGAAACGCGTTTCTAGCCGTACCACCTCGTTTCCCGAAACATAAACGTGGGTGGTACGGTCGGAAACGCGTTTCACGGTCGTACAGCCCCACGTTTCCAAAAAAAATGATTTTT
>APFE031179933.1:20175-43492 GCA_000404065.3 Pinus taeda
GGTGTAGCTGAAAGAATGAATAAGACAATCTTAAATATGGTGCGCTCCATGATGTTTTTCAAAAATGTAAAATTGATGTTTTGGGTTGATGCAATTCTATGTGTTGTATATATAAAGAATAGATGTCCATCTAATGCTATCAAAAACAAGACTCCCTGTGAAATGTGGCATGGGCATATTCCTTTGGTAAAGCATCTTAGGGTCTTTGGTTCCACCTGTTATGCCTTGATACCAAAGGTACATAGAAACAAACTTGGTGCAAGAAGTCGTAAGTGTATCTTCATGGGGTATTCAAACACCTCCAAAGCATACCGTCTCTATGATGAAGTCAATAATTTTTTTGTTGTATATAGAGATGTAATCTTTCTTGAATCGTCCAAAACTGACAATGTTGTTGAGCGGCAGCTTGATCGCTTGGATAGATTCGCAAATGAAAAATCATTTCAAGAATTTGATAATCAGATTCCACATCTAGAAGGGGGGATTCCTATACTAGATCAACCTGTGGAATCTTCTTCTGAAGCACTCTCTCCCCCGCATGAAACTCCAACAACGGATGATACTTTAAGTGATGTGATTGATAGAATTTGGAGACTCAATCTTGATTCAGTCCCAACTCAATCAACGAAGCAGCCTGGACCATCTGAGAAAGGTCCCCCAAAGTGGCTGGCAAAGACACTTGAAAGTCTTCATCTTGATGAGGTTGGAAAGATAGGAACTAGAAATTCAAACCGGCAAAATGGAGGTGATGTAGATGACTTTGACTCACTTGTTAATATGGATGTTTCTTATGATTGTGAATTGAATTTGCCTACAGATTTTGAACCAACTTCCTTCAAAGAAGTTGTTTCTCATGATGAATGGAAAGAAGCGATGTAAAAGGAGTATGATGCCCTGATAAAGAATGGCACTTGGAAGTTGGCTGATCCTCCATTAGGAAACAAACCAATGGGCTGCAAGTGGGTCTACAAGAAAAAGTATAAAGCTGATGGCTCACTTGACAAACACAATGCTAGGCTTGTGGAAAAAGGTTTTGCACAGAAGGAAGGGGTCTATTATGAGGAGACTTTTGCCCCCACAACAAAATGGGCTACCATCCGGATACTCTTCGCCCTAGCAGCTCATAACGGTTGGAAAGTCCATCAAATGGATGTAAAAACTTCTTTCTTGAATGGAGATCTAAAAGAGAATGTTTTTATGTCCCAGCCTGAAGGATTTGTTGTGAAAGGACATGAACATAAAATATGCAAACTTGTGAAATCCTTGTATGGCCTCAAACAAGCACCGCAAGCCTGTTATGAAAAACTAACTGAGCATCTTCTGAAACTCAATTTCAAACATTATGATCTTGATGATGCAACTTTGTTTGTCAAGAAAGTTGGCAAAATAGTTGTATATCTTGTTGTATATGTAGATAATCATTTGATGATAGGGAACAACGAGAGCTACATTGCATCCATAAAGAAGGAATTGAGGAAAGGTTTGTTCACTACTATCTTGGTATTGAAGTAACTCAACACCCAAAATCCATATTCCTTTCTCAAAAGAAGTACATTGGAGATCTGTTGAACAAGTTTGGCATGACAGAATGCAATCCTGTGACTACTCCAATGGAACAAAACTTAAAGCTCACATCAATTGAGGGAAAAGAATTTGAGGATGCAACAAAGTATAAACAGTTTGTAGGAAGTCTCAACTACCTAACTACTACTAGACCAGACATTTCGTTTGTTGTTGGAATCCTCTCCAGGTTTATGCAAAAGCCTTGTGAGGGACATTGGTCTACTGCAAAAAGAGTTCTAAATTACTTGAAGGGAACTCAAGACTTTGGAATCAAGTATACACAGGTGGGCGACTTCAGCTTGATTGGATACTTTGATTTAGACTTCGATGTAGACAAAGAAACTGGGGTATCTACTTCAGGTTATGCTATGAGTCTTTGATCAGGACCTGTCTCCTGGAGATCACGCAAACAATCAGTTCCAACAGATTCCACAACAGAGGCAGATATGTGGTAGCAACTGAGGCAACAAAAGAAATTGTGTGGCTTAGGAAAATTCTTGAAGATTTGCAGGTAAAATAAGTACAATCAACTCCACTCATGATTGAGAATACCTCGGCAATAAAGTTGGCCAAGAACCCAAAGTTCCATGATCGAACGAAGCACATCAATACTAAATATCGTCTGATTCGACATCATGTTGAGGCCAAAACAATCCATCTCCGCCATTGTTCCTCTAATGAGCAAATTGTAGACATCTTCACCAAAGCGCTTGGAAGAGAAAAGCTTGAAAGATTCAGAACGATGCTTGGACTCACCAACATCCCTTCAGATTAAGGGGGGGAATGTTGACACCTAATCATAGGGATTGGGTGAAGAACTAAAATTAATGTAAATAAATAATAGAAAAGATGAAGAATCACGGGGAGATGAAATGAACAGTCTCTCCCTCCTGTATATAATAATGAACAGCCTGAATGAATTTCATGATTTGTTTTGAGGAGTTACCTCATGGCGTGACACTTGTTATGGTCGAGTGTTTAAATGGGTTTTAATGGCATTAAAGCCTCTTTCTTTTTCTTCTTACAAGGCTAAAGTCTCTACATGTGGGCATGGACCAACATTCATAAATATTAAAAGAACCTTTATGCAAGGTCTTAAAATTGCTATTGACAAAAGCAGTAAGAAATGTAATCATTATTTTTACAAAAGTAGCAAGAAAAATTGAAATTTTTGGTATTGATAGTCGCAAAGAAAGCTTAAACATATGACTTCATTGAGCCAATATTAGTCTCTACATGTGGGTATGGACCAACATTCATAAATATTAAAGGAACTTTTATGCAAGGTCCTAAATTCCTTTCCGCAAAAGCAGTAAGAAAGGTAATTATTACTTTTACAAAAGTAGTAAGAAAACTTGAACATTTTTGGTATTGATATTTGCAAAGAAAGCTTAAACATATGACTTTACTAAACTAATAGTAGTCTTGCTTTACCAATCTTATGCTTGTGTCGTAGGCTCCTTGCATTCATAGGTTTGATGTGATTGTTAGATGGGCATGTTACCTTGAGATGCATGTAGAATGTGAAGAACATCAGATTCGCCATGATGATACACCACCATAACACAAGTCTAGTGTTAGGAAAAACAATGTGACAATGTCTACATTAGCTAGAACAAAACTAATTAAATATATTGATTATTTGATATTAAATAAGGTTGGCATAAAATAGATGGGGTTGTAGAAGAAGCAACTATGCCTATTTCTACCTCAAGCAAAAATATTTAAACCTATAAGAATATGTGGTCTATTAGAGGATAAGGGAATCAATATTTAGCTTGCTCATTGAGATACATTAGCATGTGAAAAGAAGCCTATGATTTAGTTGAATCACATTGGACTCATTTAGGAGTGCCATCCTTCTCCCAATTTGTTGATGCATAATTATTGTTTTGACAATGAATTATGAGATGAAATAGTGTTCCAATGGCTTTATCTTTCCTTATGCCAAATATAAAATAAGGCTGGCATAGAATAGATAGGGTTGTTCAAGAAGCCATTGTGCCTACATCTACCTCTAACAAAATTGTTTAAACTGTTGAAATTCAGATAGATGATATAATTTCTTGTGATGGTAAATACTTGTGACAGATGGCATAGAATAGATGGGGTTGTATAAGAAGAAATCGTGCTTACTTCTACCTCTAGCAAAAATATTTAAATTGTTGAAATTCAAATAGATGATATAATTTCTTGTCATGGTAATTACTTGTGACTAATATGCATTCTTTACTTCATGTTTCCTTGGTTATGTCGTCAAGCAATTACACATTAGCAAACTATAGAGAACATAATTCAAGAGAGACAAGAGACACAAGAAATTAGGCTCGAAGCCGGGGCAAAACCCCGCCGGGGAAAAACCCCGCCAGGGCAAAACCCCAGAAGGGGGAAAACCCAACTAGTCCTTCTCTTATAGAATCAGATCAAAATGAGACTTCAATACCAAGACCAAGACCCAAAACTACCACCAAAATGTCAAGTCCAACCCTCCTCCAAGTCTTCTCCAAAATTGGTCAACTCTAATCAATGTCAACAAAAGTCAGATTGTCCAAATTTTGGCCAATGTACTGAAATTACAGACTTGCAGTGGGAGGCCAAAATTCGGCCCTATAGCAACCTCAGAATTTCGGTCCTGTGCACAACATGACTGTCCACACGTGTGAGCTTCTTGGTCAAACTTCTGTCAAACTTGGGAATTTCTTTTTGTCTTTGACTTTGATTTTCTCTCTTTTGACTTGCCTTGACTCCTCTTTCTTGTTGATTTTAGATGTCTTCTTATAAGTTGAATAGATGTGCTTCAATAAGTCGACCTGAATTTGTATATATAGCTATTTCAGGAGGCGAATAGGTGGCTCTTGGAGGCCCAGGTCGACTTTGACCATTTTGGTGGGCTTTGACTCAATACTAGATTCAAAATTCTTTTTCTTATAAATGTCCAAATAGGACAAGACTAAAATAATTTTCTTTTTGACTCTTTTGACTCTATGAGCATGAGGAACATGCTTTGAACACAAATGAAATATGATAATGATTATAAATGAATATAATAAATACATCAAAGATACATTTATATTACATTATGAAGACTGACACTAGTCACATTTTCAACATAAACCTACAAGACTTATGGTCTATTAAAGGAGAACGAACTAGCATTTAGCTTGCTCATTGAGATACATCAACATGTGAAAAGAAGCCTAAGATCTAGTACATTGGACTCATTCAAGAGTACCATCCTCCCAATTTGTTGATGCACAATTACTATTTTGATAATGAATTATGGTATGAAATATTGTTCCAATAACTTATCTCTCATTGTGCTGTCATGAAATTTTAATAAATTGTTTAAATGAGGTTTAAATAGTTCCCATGGCTTCTAATTGTTTGAGGTTATTCACAAAATATAGGCTACCGATTTACTCTTGTATGGTTCATCCCCAATGGAAGTTAGTTGAACAACTTAATGACATGTTTTGAAGATAAATATTATATCACTCAATTATTAGAAGCCTAATAAAGATAGATTTTGACTAGATACGTAGGAATTGCTTGCTTGCCCTACACCATAGTCATTACTTATTCAATGTAGAATTTAAATAAAACAACATGCAAAAGTTGTGAATCAATGAAAATAGAGCTCGATAATAAAAGATCCACATCAATGTTGCAATTACCAATGAAGTGACATTCAATCTCTCTCTTTTAGCTTCCAATTTTGATTGCATCAACGTTTGCAATGTTTAGTTCAACTCGTTTGTGTCCAGTCTTGATGGATTCATTTTTAGTTCATTAGGACCACTCAGTTCATCTCTTCAACGTCGAATTCTAATAGTTCCAATATAAAGTTCAATTTATTCATTCAACCTTGATGCTTAAGCTTCCAATCTCATTACTAGATTTTAACACTTAGTTCTTCACTATGCTCCCAAATCCCTACATTAGAGCCAATGTTCAAGCCACCATTCTCTAGGACATTGCAAATATTTAGGCTTAGATAGCGTTCAACCCATATCAAGTGTTTCAATAGGATGTTATGCACTCCCTTGATTTGTGGATATAATTGAGAATAAGAAGTTAAATGCGCTAGTTTGTTGTTTCAGTTGTTAGAACCTATGGTTAAACCCAACTTTGGACTTAGTGGCCACGACTTAGATAATGTGTCAATAGTCCACTATGTGGTCGACTAGTTAACTATGGCAACTTTGATCAATTGAATTGGATTGACTAAAGTGGTCTTGACCAAGTCAAGTAACTTAGTAAGGGTTTCAATGATCTTAAAACTTAGTAGGGGATTCATTGATCTTAACCGAGTCAAATAACTTATTGGGAGTTTCAATGATCTTAACTAAGTCAAGTAAATTACTAGGGTTTCAATGATCTTAACTAAGTCAAGTAACTTACCGGGGATAGAAGAAGGCCGAAAATACCCAAAAGATGGATTTATCTAACTGCATTGGAGCTAACATGGTTGATTGAAGTTGAGCATGTCAACTTGGTTTTAGCGAAATTGGTTACACATTGAAGTATATAAGAGATCTCTTAGATTGGTATATTATACACTTAGTTTTGTGATGCCTTTAAGATGTTACATGTGCTTTAATCTTATAATGGTGTTAAAACCATTAACTTTTCTTGGATTATTAGTTATTTACATTTGCAACACTTCTGCATTCCAACATGATATCAAATCTCTAGGCTTTGAAGATTTGAGCCTGGTTCTTCGTTGTTATAAGTCACTTGGAAGTTGTTGAATCACATGGAAGGTTGTGGATGCTTATGTGCTTACGAGAAGTCATATTTATGAAGGAATTGACTTGCTTAGACTTGTGGGTTCTAGATCAAGGTTTGCGAGTGTGAGATGAGTTCTTGCTAAGTACTGGTGGTGTTTAATGGGTGCAACTATGGCATGTGGGCTCAAGATATGTAGAGCTTATTGAAGGGAAAAGCATTATGATATTTTATAAAGATTATTGTTCTTGATTACAAAGATCATCATGAGAAGTTTTTTCTCAATGAAAAAAGGATGAAGAATTAGATGTCATGAGAAGCTACATTTGAAGGGAGATTTTATTCCATACTAGTCGGCTATAATAAAATCCTTTCTTTTTATTAATTTTTTTGACAAAGTTGGTGAAAGCTAGGTTATGAAACATGAGAAACAATTGATTGTTTTGAACCTTTCTTTTTTGATAGATATAAGGATTATTTGGCTCATATGAATGATTTGCAATTAAAATTGAGTAAATGTGGATTAGATTTCCCAAAGAAGGTGTTGTCGCTGCAACAAACAACCTCCAAAATTTTGATTACACTTGAATTTTGGAGCCTACTTGTGATATGAGGATCTTCCGTTCCTTAATTGTTCATATTTGATTCATGGCCAGTTGGTGTTCCCTTAGATTCTAAATGTAAAGTCACTTGCTTATGTATGATAAGTTCTCGAAGAGTTCACCAGTGCACTTCTTTTGATGCAAGCTTACATAGGCATTGCACAACTCTTAAAGGTAAGGCTTGCGTAATCACTGGTGACAATGGCTGCGCAATCCATAAGCACAATGTACTGCGCAACACATGTCAATAGTTAGTGCACAATCCCCATTAATAGTATCTCTCACTTTGATTGTAATTGTACTTCTATTTCGGTGAGTTTTCTCAATTGTCGCTTTGGCCCACCTTTGTTTTCGCAAGTGTCATTTTCACTTTCGCAACTATCGTTTTGGCTTGCTTTCATTTTAACAAGTGTAGTTTGCATGTTATCCTCACTCTGACATGTGCCACTTTCACTTTTGTTAAGCCTTTGCAAGTGTCGTTCACACTTTTCTCTTACTTTTGCATGTGTCGTATTTTGGCATGGGAAGTGTCACACGTTGAAAAAGCAAAGTTATGGTTCATTTCAAGAGTCAACTTTGGTACCAATGGGTCTTATCTATCATGTAGTCATGTATTAGAGTAATTCTTAAAGTTTTATGCACTGTTGTACTAGTGTCATCACTATCGTCACAAAGTGTATCTTGAGTGTCGCACTTGGAGGAGATTGTTGCTTTGTCATCGCGTTAATGGGATCATGTTGTTTTTGAATGCCGAGTGTTCTATTTTGTGTCGTCGATGGTTCTCAATGTGTGATCATGTTCAAGTCCTACCTTGGTTTCATCTCTGCCTCATTGATCCCACACTGGGGAAAATTCCAAAAATTTTCATGCCTGACCAACTTGAGCTCACTTTGCCCTTTGGAATTGTGCATTGTGCAGTTGCAAGCCTCAAGCATGCACCCTTGCCTCCTGGAACTGTGCAATACACAGTCTCTGCTTCCAGGCCTAACCTCCTGCCCTCGAAAACTACATAATTAGCTCTCCTAGCAAACCTCTTATTGCACATTACACAGTCTCATTCATCAAGATGTCTCCCTGTTTCCTTGAACTGCACAATCTTGTTGTCTAGTCTCCCTCCTGAACTGCAAAATCTTGTTGTCCAGTCTCCCTTCTAAACTACGCATTGCATAGTCTCAATGCTCAAGCTTGCCCCATTATGCTCCAGAATTGCACAGTGTCTCTCAGGCCTCCACAACTACGCATTGTGCAGTTGTAAGCCTTAGTCCCTCACACTTGTCCTCCTAAATTGTGCACTGCGCAATCCCTGAGTCTTCCTCCATGTAAAATACCCAGTTTTAACTCAATCAACAATTTTCATGATCCAAGTTAGACTAGGATGTTTTCAAACTAATGTCATCTTGTCATGAGTGGATTTCACTTGTAGGTATTACATCTTGACATAATAGGGTGATGCTCATAAAAGAGGAGACTATGCTAGAAGACACTTGGGACGTTGTGAATACAAGATGATCATTGAGCAAGAAGATGAAGGGACACCAATTTGTAACAAAAGACCAAATATGAGGACCACATGAACAATTCATACCATTCAACCCCTTGGAGGGTGAAGATGAAGAACAAAACATACCTCTCATGAATATTGAAGACAAAGCAACAAGAGAAATAACCTGAGATTGCCATTTCATCATGGAGTCCATGTCATCGTTGTCAAGTTGTGACTTGTACCAGTGCCATCACAATTTCATGTGTGTCCATATGTCTTGCGACATCATTTGTGGATGTAATGATGTAATTATAAAAAGGAAATGACAAAATGTAATGTGTGGAAGTCCAAGAGTCGTATGTGGACAAAAGAGTTTTTAGGAAAATTCCAAAAGTCATATAGAAGGCCAAAGGTCACATTAGAAGTTTAAGAGTCATAAGGGAAGCTCAAGAGTCATGGGGATATGAAAGGTCATCCTTCTTGTTATAAATACACCCTTATAAGTCAAGCAAATGGATTTTGGAGGCTTAACCTTTAGAGAGCTAGCCTTGGCTTCACTAGCTTAGCGTAGGAGAGAAGTTCATTCTTTAGAGAAGCAAGAAGTGACTTAATGTTCCACTATTGGAGCTAGTGGCTCACCATTGTAACTGTGTACTTGTATATTTCACCTAATAATTAGAAGCTTGATGACCCAACACATTTTCATGCATGTATCGTGAATGCACTAATACTATTCTTTATATATTTATGGTATGTGTTTCATTCACATGTACTAAGGAAATTGAACTATTTCGGTGGATTTGGTACTTATCTTGTTGAATGCGTGTTGTATTTAATTTAATTTTCATTGTGTCTATGTGAACTATTTTTCTAGATAACTAACAAATCTTTCCTTGTTCTCATGTGCCCTTCTTAAGATAATACTATTACTTTCCTTCTAGAGACTCACTCTTTACTTCCCTCTTGCGAAAGTCTCCTTCCATACATTGCAATTGATGTTTCACAATGTCAACTTACTTGTTGATTTCAAAGGTTATTTGCATACTATCTTATGTTATCCATTGTAGCTAAGGCAAACCTTTGAGTTATGGTGGTTGAGCCGATACTCTGGATGGGGCTCCTACTCCAAACAGTGTGAGGTATAATTGGGACTTCACATTGAGGATATCCCCTTGGTTGACGGATTTTCAACACCATCAACAAAATGATGGCTAGTTGAGAATATTCATCTTGATGAACTTGAAAGCAATCTATGATGTTTTTTGTGCCACATTCCATGCAAATTGGATTCCAAGGACTACATTCTTGTTTCTCTCTATAATTTGTTGATTTAGGCACAAGAAAAGTTGCTTGATGAAGATAAGCATGATAGCCACAGCAAATTCCATCAGGGCAAATGGTTGACATAATTATAATGAAAGAGGCTGAGATGGAAATACAAAAGGAAGCCTCGTAGAATATTGCGATTTAAATCATGATATTCGAATCAATAAAGGAAAACAATGCATTATCCCTAAAAAATGACTACTAAGGATAAAAGCACGAGGACTTGGAACACTGATTTGGATATATAGATTTTGATTATGTAAATGATGGAGATTATTGGTAGTCAACTTTAGGTTGTGTGCTTTTATCTTGGATCTAGTATAATTGTTGGGTCATGTAAAGAACATAAGGTTGTTTCTCTATCAATCACTGAAGTTGAATACAAAAGTGTGATGAATGTTGGAGTTGACTTTGTATTAGATTCACAACCTAATAAGTAAGCTTAAATTTCCTTTTATTGGATCCACTATAGAGTACTACGTCAATCAAAGTGTAATACAAGTGGCTATTAACATGTTGTTCATAGTGAAATGAAGCATGCAAAACTTCATGTTCAATCTATTAGAGATTTAGGATCATGTGGTGTCTCATTTAATGTAGAAAAAATAATTGGATTTATATAAAAAGCATTTGGTTGAAGCCAAATTTGTGAACTTTGGTTGCTGCTTGGTATTCAAGACACAATCATTATGGCGGGGAGGGTGAGCAACAATAACAACACCATTTGAATTTTGAAAGAGTTTTGTTAACAATGGGGTGTTAAAACTCAAGGTTAAAGCCAATTTTGGAGTTAGTGAGCGTGAATTAGATTGAGTTGATAGTCCAATGCGTGGTTGACTAGTCGACTAAGGTAGTTTCAACTAGTTGGATTGAACCCACTAAAGTGGTCTTGACTAAGTGAAGTAACAAAATCAGCATAAAAGAAGGTCATGAAGATCGTTTTATCTAACTTCTTTGGGTCTAACTTGGATGATCTAGGTTGACCATAACCACTTGGTTATAGGGAAAATAATTAAAGATTCAATTTTTGTATAGATGATCTCTTAAACTGGTCTATTATACACTCAATTTTGTGGTGTCTTATGCTTTAGTGTAACTTTTAGACCTTATAAAACAATGCAATGCATACACAAATTCCTAATAAATAGAAAATTGTGGTGTTTAATGATGTTGCTTGTGCATTAATGTAAGTTTTAAACCTTATAAATTAATGCAATGCATACACAAATTCTTAATAAAACAATGCCAATCACATATTACACAAAGATTTACCCTAGAAACCCAAACTGGGAAAACCAACTAAAAGTTTAAAGCTGCACGGCTACTTTTTATCATCAATCAACTTTATTGTTTATAATACATTATATATGGTCCCAAAATATCCAAATCCCCTAATGCCCCAAATTATATTACGACCATAATTTCTTAATTGTAATTATAAAACCATGGGCTAAACCACCACGCATCACAGATCCACTAAAAGTGAAAACCATGTGTCAAAAACCTTCAAAAATAGATGCAAAATGCCACCCATTATTTCTTTCCTTTTTTCTTTTCTTTTTTCGAAGGCTCCACTCCCTTCTAACCCTCCAGTTGTGCTCAATGCATTCTACTTGTACGTAGAACTAATTATGCAAACAATATAACACATATTCAACATTCAATGCTATAATGATGTTTACTAATGTTACCAACTCTTCTTAAATTCTCTATTGTCTACTTTATAATATTTTTGTTTTCCAACATAAGTTTCATTCTGTCATAATTATTTTTCCAGAGAAAAAATCGTAATTTTTATTAAAGAAAAAATATATATATTTTTTGTAAACACACTGTGTGTATGCAATCCTGATCCGAAACATGTTTGATTGAAAATGCAAGATATAGGGCATGTAGGCTTGCTGAATAACCCTAAGAAAAATGCCCAACAATAGGCAACCAATACAATCAAACAACAAGGGTGGCACATATCTTGCAAATATGGGTCGATTACAGACCAAGCTGAAAACCCACTAAAAACCCTTAAGGGAGCAATGATAGGCTTCAAAGAAAAATGTGGCAGCTCAATAGAAAAGGTTGGTGAACCCCATCACCAACACAAAGAGAAGTCACCGGTCATAAAAAAAAAAATATAAAGGGTTGTAAAGCCCAAAAGAAACCCGCGACAATCAATGTTTCTGAGTCAAATTGCTAGGCATGAAGAAGATGTCGTCAAGAAGAAAGAGAACTTGCTTTACCAGATTTGCAAATTGTCGGTAGTAGAAGAAAAGTTCGTAGGGCCCAATACATGGAGTTGAAATCTTACACAAACGAATAAGTAAGCGAATCTGCAGCACACGATTAAAGCAAAGCAATAATGTGGACGACACCGAGCCAAATCCCTTGTCAACCCAAAATCCAGTAGCCACACTGCTAAAGAAAACCTTCGAATACAGGGACACCCACTAGAGAAGATGGGGATACACCGACTCCCAAAAACTATGAAGCATTAGACCAAGGGGTAAGGGTGGCTAGGGATCCAATCGCCTCGCCGCCCACCCACTCCATGCATAAAAACCACTTGCGAAAAGAGAAGAAAACCAAAATAGAAAGCTATTATTAGAATAGGCGAAGGAAATCACAAAAAACAACAAGGATTGCTCGCAAATATACAAACCCACCGTCGAGGTTTTACCCTCAAACCCAGGAAGTTCATTCTTTTCCATAGCCTTTATTATGTCATAATTATATCCATCAATATAAAAGAGAGAAAAAAAAGAAGAAGAAAACAACAATATAATGTATAACATCTTAATTTTTATAATAACCCAATGACTTGAGGGTACACTATCTTTTTCTTTTTTTCTTTTTTAATCTAACATAATCCCACACAAGTTACAATAGGGTACACTATCTTAATTATATGTACCGTATAAAGTCTAAAGGAGAGTATTTAATATATTTTTTTGAATGGGATTTAATTGACAGTTTTTTATTAAATATTGGACATATAACAAATATAATCTTAATTATATGTACCCTAGTGACATTATACAAAGTATAAATAATAGTATTTACTATATTTCTTTGAATTGGATTTAATTGAAAGTTTTTTATTAAATATTTGACATCTAACAAATATATTTGTTCATGTGGAAAAATATATTTGTTCATAATTATATCCATCAACATGGGAAGAAAAAAACAAAAATACAAACGTATGTTAGAATATCTTAATTTTTATAATAATCCAATGACTTGAGGGTCAAGCAAAACTAACCGATTATATGTACCCTAGTGACATTACATAACGTATGAAGGAGAGTATTTAATATATTTCTTTGAGTGGGATTTAATTGAAACTCTTTATTAAATATTTGACATCTAAGAAATAACTATATTTTATTATTTGAAATCACATTTTATTTATATCTTTATGTGAAATCACATTTTATTTATTTATTTTTATTGAATAAAGTAAACTATCAAATATATTATTGAATAAAGTAAATTATCAAATATGAATTATATTAAGTTTTCATTTTCCTGAGGTAGCAAAAAAACATCTTATTTTTAGAAGCGTTGATTTAAAACACACTTTATTTTAGCATATTTTTGATACTACAAATTTTCTTATGTATTAGGTATGAACTTTTTTTATTAAATGGTAAAGATTTTTATGCTTATTTTGAAAAGTGTTGATGCAATATCAACCCATTTTTTTTAGAGGGCTTATTTTTGACGCTTTAAATTTTCTAATGTATTAAGTGTAGATTTTTTCTTTTTTTTTAAATGCTGGTTATTTTCATGCTGATTTTGAAAAAAAAAAAAAAAAAAATTGAAGACATATTTTTGACCCTTTAAATTTTCTCATGTCCTAAGTGTGCACATTTTTTTTTTAAATGTTGATTATTTAACCATTTTTCAAGTTGTCTTATTCCTCTTTTTGTTTTTCGTCATAAGATGTTTGTCTTTTAATGGTTTTCCAAACATGTGTTTTTTGTTTTTCTTTACAATGTTTTTTATAATAATTTTTTTTTTTGCGAAGTTTTAAAAAAACAATAACATTAATATTTTGAAGTTAGGATTTTGTATATATTTATATATTGTTAATTAATACTTCAATACACATAAAATATTTGTCACTAAAAAATAATAATTTTAAACACTCGACAAAAAATACGCATTTTGCATATAGATATAACTAGCAATTGTCCCAAAAGGTACAAAGAGAGGCCGATAGGATTATTAAATTGGAATTGTAAAATTTAGTAGCAAATATTGCATAGGGAAACCCCATGATATTACAGAATGAAATCCCATCCTATTACAAGTAAAACTAAGAAATTTCGTATACCACAATACAAGTAAAATTGAAAGCAATCTTGTAGAGTGAAATCCCATCATATTACAAAATGAAATCTCATTATATAGGATTTATTAGGGTCATTACAGAGAAAATAAACATAAGTGGAGAGTTGATTCAGAAGGTATGACATGGACTCTGTAGAGTGAATCCCATAATCTTGTAGAGTGAATCCCATCATATTACAGAATGAAATAGCAGTCTAAATGATTTATCAGAGACATTACAAAGAACGTTATCCCAGTGGAGAGCTGTTTCACAAGGAAGGACATGGATTCTGCTTATTCACCACAGAAACTCTTGTTGTTGAAGATGAGAAGCAGCACAAAAGTAAGTCATTCCACATCTACTACAAAGTTACAACAATATTAACATCCTGCAAATATTCTTATCTATGAGGAGCTTTGGGGGCCTATAGATTACAAGAGAATAGCAGAAATACTTCACTAAACATGTTAGTAGCGTACTGATCATCTTGGCGGTTGGAGACAGAGCTGGTGTTGAATCTCTCTTTCCTCAGAAACCCAGCAGGGGCTTTCTTGTCATAATTCTGAGTACAAAATTTGACTGTCACTTTTTGCATCTTTCTATTTATATACATTGTTTGAACTCATGTAAAAAATTTCCCACAGGAGAGAAACAAAATATATTACAATCATATTGTAAGAGAAACAAAAGATAGTACAATCTAATTGTAAGAGAAACGTATTTGGCTACTAACAGATGAAAACCAACATGAAATGATGATTCAAGCACTACAAAGCTAAATCCTAGTTTTCAAAATACATTCTGTATTAACTGCATGTGGGCATCAGACTGTTTTTGAAGTTTGGCACTTTAATCAAGTCAATTTCTGCAAATCAAGTGGCTATTAATATAAAATCATTCATATCACACTAGTTACAGTAGGTTGAAAACAAACATATATACCAAAAGAAGAAGGGAAGAATATAGTGCACTCCTAAATCCACATATACTGATCCCAGCACTCTGTTGAGCTAAACATTTCAACCCACATCCTACAATAAATAAAACGCTTGACACAATCCCCACACAAAGAACTAATGTTTTTTTGTGGTTTTGTTAATAAGTGACTTGTGGATGTGAGGGATGAGACCTCCACCTGCTATGGTACCTTTGATCAAAGTATCAAGTTCTTCGTCTCCTCTAATAGCGAGCTGAAAATGCCTTGGGGTGATACGTTTAACCTTGAGATATTTACTGGCATTTCCTGCAAGTTCTAAAACCTCCGCAGTGAGATACTCTAGAATGGATGAAGAATAAACAATTGCAGTTTCTCCCACTCTTCCATTTGCAGATACTCGAGACTTTAACACACGGTGGATCTGTCCCACAGGAAATTGCAATAAGAACAAACAGTTTTGTCCACCTATTACAGTAATCTTATGGAGTTCTTGCTCACAGGAATTCTGAACTGTTCCAAAGCTTCAATGAATATGTTTCTCCCGGGAAGAAAGAAGCTAGAATTACTTCAGTTGAATCAAGATTTTGACAAGAAAATTCTTAGAAAATAAATAGATACAACTGTAAGTCAAACAACCAAAAACAGTCCCAGAGAGCTCAACATAAAACAGAGTTTCATAATTATAGGAGTATTTGAACTATTACAAAGCTTCATTGAAGATGTTTCTTTTAAGAAAACAGATTCCTAGAACTACTTCGGTAGCCACTAGAAGAGAAGGAACTTTTGGTGTTCTGCTTATGTGAACCCTTTTTGAAAATTAATGATCTTTCTATGGATCATATTAATTCAAATTGTCTTATGTCAATTATAAAAAAAACTTCTTAGCCTATGGCTCCATATCGTCTTTGACTTTTCACAACATTGTGTCTAGTTGAAGCCATGATGCCTTAACCACCTCTCCTTGTGGATCTTCTCTTTGATTATGGAGTAGTATATCATTCAAACACTGCAAATCATAACCTACAGCTATTATTTGCTGTATGCAGTGTTTTAATGGACTTAGAATGATTGATGAAGTTGCTCTCTAATTGAAAGAAGATATGAAATGTGAATGTCTTGAATGGACCCTTCTTTGACCAAGTTTGTTGGAAATTGGAAGGAATTATCCTATATTGTGAACATATTCTATGATGATTACTCTTCTACGAGTTAGTTCACTAAGTGGATGCACTAATGGGAATATTGAAATATGAACATCACTTAATGACATGATGGTTAGTTGTGATGATTCTTGTAATTTCTCCATAAATGAGAGGGAGTGTTAAAGTTGGGAAAAGAGGAAATAATTCTCTAGATTATTTGATCATGCAATAAAGTATTAAATGGATCAAAGAAATATTATGACAAAGGAAATTCAACTGTATCCAGAAAAGTAAAGTCATCTTCTTGAAGGGAAAAATAGAAATTTGAATTTGTGAAATTGATTTAATATTAACCAAATTCATGGGTTGGCCTTCCCTCCAAAGGGCATGTCCTTGATACCAACCACTATATAAAGGCATCCTCATACACCTATTGGAGGACAAAAAAAAATGGTCTTCTTATGGTTTCTATGGTCTGGTGAAGTGATTATATCTGAGGAAATTTAGGGTTATTACATACAAATTTGAAAAGCATTCCTGGCACATTTTGGAGGTTCTTCTATAACACAGTTTAGAGGATCTTCTATAGCGCAATTAAGAGGCATGGTGAATGAGGCATAATTAGTATTTCTTGTGAGATAGTTTGGATTTTCTGTGAATCAGTTCAGATATTATTAGAGGCATGGCACAACTAGGAGGCATGAATTGGATATCTTAAAGAGTCACTTCAGTTCATATCTATCCAGGCTCAAGTTGGATATCTATGGCACAATTTCGGTGATGTGATTTGGATCAATCTTAATGCATCAGTTTGGAACGACAATATGGACCTTTGTTGGTCTATTAGAAAGGGAAATTTGTATCTCTGTTGAACCTTCATTCTCAGATATCTATTGAAGAATTACAAACCTATGTTATAATGTCCATCCCACATGAGAAGGCCAAGGTATGTAATCAATTTTTATAATATGAAAAGTTTACAAGTATTCTAAGGACTATTGTAGGCTATTATTGTTGAATAACATCAGCTACAAAATGACTATTGAAAAGTCACAGTTATAACATAAGTATGATTAACCCCTTTTCCTTGTTGTAAGGTGCATTCATTTTATATGTTGAGAGTCTCTAGTCTGTCATCCAGGGTTGTAATGATACGTGAAATACAAGTTAGAACTGACAGTTGGAATATTACATTGTTGAAACTATGATGTATACAAGGATTTATGGTCCTACCCTATATTGCTACAGAAGATAGAATTCTATTATGCTACAAGAAAACAAGGATGGACTTAGATCAATCATGATTGGATCACTTTTTACAGTTGACTGAACAAAGGATGACAAAACCAAGGATGACTAGACCGAGGATCCACACTGCCAACTTCTGCACCTGTTTTGTGTTTCTGTTGCAGCATAGAAAATCCTGTAGATGTATCATTGGTCGATAAACCCAAATTTCCAAAGGAAAGAATATGTTGATGTGGCTGGCAAAATTGCTTCAGCTCTATTCTTCTTGGGAGTCCCTGAAGTAAATTTCCCTGACTGTTCATCAATGCTTGCCCAAATTTCCCTCTATTTAAAGGATTAGAGTTTACACCATGAAATGCTACTTGTAAAAGTAGTGTCCGATCAATGTTTGGCAGGCCCAACCCATTGTTTGGATTCACTTGTCCAAGAAGTTCAGCTGGTAATGTCACCAGTGTTTGAGGTGATATTTGAAATTCTATATGATTGGAAGTACAATCTTCATATAGTACAATTGTTCTAGTAGTAAATGGAAGCAATTATTAGGTAAGTCTTTATAACATAGAAAAGATCAAGAAGACATTCTACAGGAAAGCATGACAATAAGCAGAGGGGTACCAATACCATATAAAACCTTTAATAGAGCACCAAGAACATGTCTTTGAAGGCATAAAAGTTGTGGTAAAGCAAGTGAAACACTTACCATTGATGAGTGAACTGAATACTAGGAGCATGACTGTTGCATTTCACTTTAACATATGGTTTACACATAGAGATGTGTTTGGTAGGTTATAACTAAACATATATACAATGAAAGTATTCGTTGGCTTCTAAACATATGTACAATAAAATCATTCTAACACATATAGTTGTAATTGAGAATGAGCAGCTAATCATATATGCATGATGGGCCATGGCATCGGCAACACCAATTAGTGTTTATTGTGGTGCCATATTGTGCGAGCTGTTCCTGCAATTGATGCTGGATTTGCGTGTGCGCATCCCTTTCATAAATGTGAATTGTTAGCTTAAGTATTTTTCTTATTTTCTTTAACAACTAAATGGCTGGGCACAAACGGTAAAGCGGAAATGATTGATGTGGCAAGATCCTTGTTTGCATATCTTGTAATGTAAGTTCCTATTGCTGAATTTCTTCACAACACACATACATTCGTAGGTAGCCTATATCCATACATGTTGCCATCTAGAAAGGAAACATTGTAAGTGACAACGGATATGTTTGAAAATTTTGTTTGGATATATAAAATAAAATAAACGATTCCAAACGAGTATAAAATCATATGAAAGTAAATGTAATAAAAAGCAAATGTATATGAAAGTTTGTTATGTAGTGAGTGGTGTTTACCATGTGGGTGTTTTTGGAAGACTGATTGTACGATTGGCTAAAGTGTATTATCCTGAATAGATTTTGATGCAAGCAATGAGTCTTCTTGTTGTCTACGCTTAAGATATGGATTCTTGTGCATTTGTGCAATGCGTGAGAATGGGAATGTTGGATTGATGTGTATGTCTGCCAATGACCGCACTCTTGAAATTACAGTGAACGTTAGCCCTTGGCGTTCTCTGGTGCCGATATACACTGTTGCTTTGTCTAATGTCATTCCTTGTGACTTGTCTATCATTAAAGCCCATGCCATCTGAAGTGGTATTTGACGGCGTGTACCCCTTGTGATGGGAGAAATAGGTACATATGTTGAGTGTGAAATGTCCCATGGTGTTCCTTTGTATTGTCTAAAGTCGACAACCACAAAGGATGGTAATTCTGGGGGCTTTGAATCAATTGAATAAAATATTGAGATGACCTTCCCAAGTGCGCCATTGACGAGGCCTGCATGTACCCATAAGTTGCTAGTGAGCATAACTTTTTGTTCATTGCATAAGAGCACTTTTGCAGGCAGTTGCTCATCTTCTGTTGTAGTAGGAGTTTTCTGCCTTTGTTGTTCTGCAGAGCAAAGCGCTACTGGGATGTTCAATTTTTTAAGCATTTTCTTATTATGCAAGACAACTGAGTTGTTTGTTGCAAATAGGTGCATGGATTCTTCAAATGTGCATTTCTATTCATTTGTAAGAGATGAACTTGTTCTTGACATTAGGTGATGTCAATCTTCAAGTGTAGCTATTCCATTCCTAAGATTTGCAAGTATTTGTCGGAAAGCAACCTGGGATGGGCTAGTTCCTTGTTAACGGAAAACGATCGAAAGTGTTATGAATATGTCGAAGCTGTGCCAAAGTGCAGTGCCACGTGATGTCCCAATGTATAAAGGAATGTCTTTTATAGGTGGTAGTTGGCCTAAATCTCCGACAAGGATAATTGAGCGATTACCAAATGGTGCATTCTGATGAAGAGGGAATGCCTCTCTTAGACGATCGTCAATGCGAGAAAGCATTTTGGGACAAATGAAGCTCATTTCATCAATGAGAATGTATTTGACATGAAGGAGTTGCTCTTGCAGTTGTAGGAGTGGTTGGCCTTCGAGAGGATGCATTGTTTGGATAGGGATACGAAGGGCAGAGTGAATTGTGAGGGCATTTATGTTGAAAGCTACACCGCCGGTTGGTGCAAGTAACAACAAAGGGTTTCTGTTTGCTGGTGAGTTTTCCACAAATGCTCGGTGCAGACATTTAATCAAATGGGATTTTCCTGTACCAGCTGTCCCTTGTATGATGATTTTGCGTGGTGGTTTTGGCGAAGGGGCTTTGAAGTGTGAAAAAATAGTGGTAAAAGATATGTTTTGGGTAGGGGATAATGTGTGATCATGGGGAAGGTTGGAAAAATAATGTTGTTGGTTTTGAATGGTTGAGTGGTTGAATTCAATGAAATTTATGGCAGTTTCTTGCAGGGGGGAGGGATAATATTTTGTGACCAATTGTGGTTGACATCGAAGTCGCGGTAGCCAATCATGTCGAGGTCATCAATTGCAATATTGTAACATGGGTGCAGCTGAGAGAGGATTTTCCATTCATTCATTTGCATGGAATCAAGAGGGGTGTGCAGGGTAGTTTGATCTTCAGTAGGTGGGCTTTGTGGGTTCTCAATTTCTCGATGGACATGCCATGGTGTATACGTACCATTTTTTTGTTCCCAGTGTGCAATAATTTCTGCATCAGTTGAACCAATATCATCAGGGAGTGTTCGGAAGGGGAAACACAATAGTAATTCACTCCAACAGAAGGTGGCATAAGAAGGATTAGCAGAGGAAGGAATGACATTATAACAGGGCAAGACATGTACAATCATTGGGGGGAATATGTATTTCTATTGGTTTTTCCTCCGCTGGGCAGAATATGACCACGAGCGAGCAGCTTCAAGGAGGGGCAGTGATTCTAATGAGGCAGGCCTGTTCATATATGCAACGATAAATTTTGGTGTCGAACCGGGATTTTCGGTGTCTTGTGAAACACGTCAGAAAAACAGCCCTGTTGACATTCAAAGAACGGAATGTACGGCTGCAGAGAGAGAGAGGTAGCTTTTGTAACATATGGCATATTTCTTGTGCACCAATGTCTCTATCTGCAATGGTTTCTGTAAGGAGTTTTCAGATGACAGCAACAGTAGGTGCTTCTGGAAGGGCACTTTGTGATAGCCGTGACAACATTTGACGGTAGCTCTTAGATCTTGTTTCTACTTTTGCTGCATACTTTGAAATATATTTCAACACAGCATGGCGAGAAAGGACTGGTTGGCAATCAACATTCGCTCTCCAAATAGAGAGTAGATCGACATTGTGAATATTCAATCTTTCATCATTGCGAGCAGGGACGTAGGTTTTATGACCTTTATCGTCAATGAAAAGTGAAGAAGTGGATTTCAACTCCGACGGTACTCCATATCGGCAGCTAAGTACATTGTCTTTCTTACGAAGACAAGAAGGTTCATGACACTTTGTGTGACGTTGAACACAGTTGATGAGCTTTGTATAGTCTTCAGACTGATTGGACGCGAATATTGATGCTGTGTCAATAAGACATGGGTTATGAATTGTTGATTGGTGAAGTGGAATATTTCGATGTTTTGCCTGGCGTGGATTCCAGGCAGTTACGTAGTGGTCGAAATATTTCTGTGCATTAGCAACTTCTAATGCATTGTCCCAATCAAGTGTGTCCATGTCTGGTGCATTTTGTAGCCAGAGGAAGCCATGAATGTGTGTGGATCCTCTATGTTGCCATTCGTATCTGAATATAATATGAAGGTTACATATGGTTAATACATATATATGCAATGTATAAAATTAATGTGAATGGATATTAAATAATACCTACACTAGTAGTCCACTGCATGGAGGCTTTTTTGCAGGATTTCTTCAAGGAAAATTATAAATCTGCAATGCATATATTGGGCTGTTAGATGTGGGTTTTTAATTATGTTTTGAATTTTCCATTGGAAGGGGTTGACTGAATTGGAAGGAACACTGGTGGGCAAATGTCTACCAAGAGAGCTTTGTCAACAACACCCAATACTCCGAGGCTGTTAAGATCATAAATGAAGCATCAAATTTTTTATCTGCATCTAAATCCTTTCCACTATTGTTTTCGTTTCTTCGCCTCTATAATCCCTTATTTCTCTTTTACCCCAGATAAGCCATCTTCATCCTCCAATGAGCCTTCCTCTCAACTACTGTTTTCGTTTCTTCGCCTCTACAATCCCTTATTTCTCTTTTAGCCCAGATAAGCCATCTTAATCCTCCAATGAGTTTTCTTTTTCTTTTATTTTCTCTTAATAAGTGCTACTTCTATGACATTTTTTTATCTTTCTTTTATTTTCTCTTAATACCTGCTACTTCTTTGACAATTTTTTTTTTAAAGCCTCACCATCACTTTCTTCCACTTGGTCTTTGATTTCCTTCCACCACACTCTTCTCCCTTTGATATTGTTGTAATTTTTCTTTTTTCGTCTCTAGCTTCCCATTCCCTTTCACGTATTTCAGAGAGCCCCTCTACTTCTAAATTCTCATGTTAGGCATCTTTTGTTTGGAACCTAATTACTAAATAGTGGTTCCTTAACCTTTTACTTCTCATGTGTTCTCATGTTTGTTAAACAGACTATGTTTGGTAAACCCTCTATGTGTAGGAAATGTTCTTCTCTAGTCAAATGTCTCTTTCCAATAGTAACTTAATAGACCCTGGCAATGAAAATTTCTAATTTTACTAAAAAACATTTACAATTTTGCAAATTTTGATATTGTAAATAAATTTCTAAACCCTTATTTTAGTTGGAACAACTCCATTCACAATTCCAACAATCTCTTATCAATCATTTCTGAATTTTAAAGCAAGCTCACCATATTCTCATATTTACCACAATCTCTTATCAATCATTTTTGAATTTTAAAGCAAGCTCACCATATTCTCATATTTACCACTTCTTTCTTTGTATGAAACTACTATTTCCTTGGTTTTCATCTCATTCTTAAATTTTCATACAAATTTACACCTAAAATAATAAAATGATAAAAAAATATTTTCTAAAATGAATTAAATTTAAAAATAATTTATTATTTTTTAAAGTAATTTCATATCATTTTTATATTTTTTAAATAATAAAATATATTAATAATTTGAGAAAAGTTTAAGTTTAGAGAACTCATTATAAAAGAGATAACATTAAAAACTTACTATAAAAGAAATAACATTAAAAATAAGGAGATTAAACTTAAACCAGAATTTGCCAATCCCTTCTCGGTTGATTCCAACCCGCCTTCTTCGACTCAAACACCGGCTGATAAACACATCAGAACATCAAGAAATGAATGTAAGGATAACGTGATGAGAACAATGTTCATTGTGAACAATTTAAAGCCTAGGTTAACACTTTACTTTTTCAAACATATAGCAGTATTTTTATTAATTTCATTTTTTGAAATTTAATTGAGAAATAAAAAATATAATGAATATTTTTTGGGAAAATAAATTATTTATTATTATTATTATAATTATGGA
>APFE031179933.1:43967-61906 GCA_000404065.3 Pinus taeda
AACTCTAAAAACTAAATTTAATAATGGTTATTTATAAACTATGTTAAGAAAAATAGAGTATCATGAAAAAAACTAAATTTAATTTTGGTTATTTATAAACTATGTTAAGAAAAATAGAGTATCATGAAACCTGGCCTTAAGCCAGTGTTATGAAACCTGGTCCTAAGCCTTTTTTTAAATGTAGTTATTAATTTCAACCACAAAATCCCTTTACACAGCTTCAAATACAAAATTATGTATAATCTAGATACTACAACCTCAAAATCTAACATGCCTTCATAAAAAATGGGTACAACTTCTTGTATCCTCTAATCTTATTGAATTTCTCTTAGTCATAATCTTATCTTGCCATTCAGTCCTAACTATTCCTGAAAGTCGGTGTTTCTCAGTTTTCTTACCACTGACATGAATTTGACATGAATTTGTTGAGAAATAAAGAAGCATAATACAAAGTTCGGACTATTCCTGAAAGTCAGTGTTTGTCAGTTTTCTTACCACTGATAGTCAGTGTTTCTCAGTTTTCTTACCACTGATGAATTTGTTGAGAAATAAAGAAGCATAATACAAAGTTCTGTAAAATTTTGGAGATAGCTAGAAATAGCCACATTCAATCATGCGACACACGTTTAAATTCTCACTTCACACACCAATATGGTGGAATTAGTCCTTGGCATGGAGCCAAAATACATTGGCAATAAAAATATAGTTAAAAGGCTTACAATACTATCTATATTAATTAGTCCTTGGCATGGAGCCAAAATACACTGGCAATAAAAATAAAGTTAAAAGGCTTACAATACTATCTATATTAATTAGTCCTTGGCATGGAGCCAAAATACACTGTCAATAAAAATAAAGTTAAAAGGCTTATAATACTATCTATATTAATTAGTCCTTGGCATGGAGCCAAAATACACTGGTAATAAAAATAAAGTTAAAAGGCTTACAATACTATCTATATTGATACAAGTATCTTAATATATTGAAAGAAAAGGTAACGAACATGTCAAATATATTGATACAACTATTTTAATATATTGAAACAGAAAGTAACAAACATGTCAAAATGCCCAAGTTGTTGCAATCACCAACATAGTAAGATAAAGGGTTGTGCCATGACCAATAAATTGTAATGACAATTTTGTGAACAATCTTGCTTGTAATAATTATATTTTTCATACCATTCAAAAGAATTTGTTTCACAATTACCAGCATGTACATAGAGAGAGTGTTGATGTTAGCTGGGAGCAATGTTGCCTTATCTCAAAATAACCCATTTAGGTGCAATCCTAAAATTAAAGCACTAAAATGATATCAATAAAATGTTCTTTCCTTTGTACATAGGTCATAACAACCCATGTTTTCCTCAGGTTATGCCATATAAGACATGGTTATGCCATATTTTAGTTGGATCACAACATTACATATCATTAATTAAAAAAATTCATAATACCCCTTAATAGTACACTTTGATAGACTGACCTGTAGTGCTTTATAGTACACTTTGATAGACCGACCTGTAGTGCTTTATAGTACACTTTGATAGACTGACCTGTAGTGCTTTCTTGGCTTCAGATACCAAGAAGACCTAGCCTCAGCGAAGATAAATGCTCTCAAATAACAGTTGAATAGTCACATGAGAAAAAACCTGCAATACATCCAAGAAAAACGTTTACAATATAAACTAATAGCTTAATTCAACAAAATTGGATAAAATTATTCAGATGGTGATAGCATACAACTTACCCTTTTAGACGGACTCTCAATGTACCATGAAATTACAGTATTGTAATAGTACATCAATTATAACAACTTATTTGATGGGAGCCATAGCAAGCGCAAGGGTGCATAAACAGTTTGTTCCACTCGCTTCCGGTTATGTGCATATAAGAGTAAGCAGTAGTTGACTTCATTAAGCCGAAAGTAATCACAAAAACAAAAATCAAAGGTTCATTTCCTCTTGAACATATTAAAGTTATCCCTCAAAGAGGCCTGATAATTTGATCATGAATGTCAGAATCTATGTTCTTGTGCTTCAACACTTCAGCTTCTCATCCAAGAAGAATATATTATGACACCTCCATCTCATGATATTTGAACCCCCATTTATACACTTCCAGGTCCAAACCATTTCAACATAGAATATTATATGCCCTATGTTGTGCAGACACTGACATTCACCAGTTCCTATATTCGAGATTTGTGGAAACACGATACATAAAAGCACTGGAATTCTCCATGGAGGAGGTTATGAAGGAGCCCGAATTCAGACACACTAAGAATAAAGCCTCATATTGTACATCTCAACAAGAATGAAAGCCCTAATGACAATTTCAAACCCCAGATTCTCAAACTAAATTTCCCTCTCAGTTCTCTTTAAATCCAGAACATAATATAAACTATCTAATTCCTAGCATGGCTAAAAACACCTAGGACAGCTACTCATCTCGAAACAAATATCTCATGAATCTCCTTAATTTGAATTTTAAGTGGAAACATCCCTTTTTAGAAGGGCTCATAATATCTTGGTATTCGTCCATCTCCCAATTAGAGCTGATCAACCAACATCCTGCACAATCTTTTTAACCTTAAAATGCATGTTGTTCAATTCATGATGTAGAGCAGAGGAGGACCATGTTACCTTTCTCTTATCCATCACTTTCTTTAAACATTTGGCTTGCAAATCGAGTATTGAAGCAGCCCAGGAGGGATGATGCGTGGTCAAATGCAAAATGGACCCACCTTGGTTTAACCAGCAGTGTAGCTGCAAGAAACCCACATAAAAATAGCAGCAGCATTGCTTCCATATACATGGCAGCCGACAGAGAACCAAAATTTGACCCATCAGGGGAAACCAGTGTGCTTATCTTCTCCTTCTCCTAATCACGAAATTGCAGTTCTCTAGCCTAGATCTTTTCTGCCCTTGTCTATCAAGCTATTCATATGTCTTCATTATGGCTTCAAAGCTCAATGCATTCACAAAAAATGTTTCTGGACCTGATCAAATTCTTCTGGTCGATGCATTCCTTGACAGAGCCTCACATTCACAAAGCTCCCCTTGAAGAAGACATTACATGTACCCAGAAGCTTAACACTGTCATCTAGATAACTTTATACATTAGAGGTAGATCTGATTCCAAGATTGATTCGGCCAAAGAGGATTGTGAATGAAGAGAGAGAGAGAGAACACAAGGACCTTGTGCAGCTAATCTAAGCCCAACTGCTTGTTCTCCGCAGCTAGCTTCAGGCTTTCAGATCTAACATGTCCAACTCGTCACTATTGCAGTCTACTCTTTCCTTGGTTGAATAATAGCATTCCAGGAGATGAGTACATCACGACATCATTTGTATCATGAGAATCTAGTGTTACCCGCTCTAGTTGTAGGTAATTCCATAAGTTGTCGTATGGTGAAGAAAATAAAATTCCGGCATAACCATTTTGGGTGGGGGAGGTTGGCATTTTGTCCAAAACCGTGAACACTTTTCATTTACAATAACATATCTTCTGATAGTGAAGGTTCCAGATCAGATGAGCATAGTGTTTACCTGTAACAACCCAGATGATCAGGATAGCATTTCCCTGTAACAGCACATACAAGCATTTACCTGTAACAATGTAGACGATCAGCATAACATTTACCTGTAACAGCACAGACGAGGGTTCTCCAAGGAAGGAAGCGTGGTCGAGAAGGTGAAGGCTGCGAGGGTGAGGAGGTGAATGCCATGAAGGTGCGAGGGTGAGGAGGTGAATTCCATGAAGGTGGAGGAGGTGAAGGCGGTGGCGATGGCCGAGGTCACACGCAGACTCAACAGATGTCATCTCACTCATTAAAAATTTGCGGACTTGCAGGTGCAGAGAGTGTGGCCAACCTAACACAAGGCGTAACAGGAAGAGTGGGAAAAAATATATGGAATTGAATTGGACAGATGTCATGGTTATATGGAAAAAAATGCCCACTCGGCCAGTAGTTGACTTCATTAAGCCGAAAGTAATCACAAAAACAAAAATCAAAGGTTCATTTCCTCTTGAACATATTAAAGTTATGCCTCAAAGAGGCCTGATAATTTGATAATGCATGTCAGAATCTATGTTCTTGTGCTTCAACACTTCAGCTTCTCATCCAAGAAGAATATATTATGACACCTCCATCTCATGATATTTGAACCCCCATTTATACACTTCCAGGTCCAAACCATTTCAACATAGAATATTATATGCCCTATGTTGTGCAGACACCGACATTCACCAGTTCCTATATTCGAGATTTGTGGAAACACGATACATAAAAGCACTGGAATTCTCCATGGAGGAGGTTATGAAGGAGCCCAAATTCAGACACACTAAGAATAAAGCCTCATATTGTACATCTCAACAAGAATGAAAGCCCTAATGACAATTTCAAACCCCAAATTCTCAAACTAAATTTCCCTCTCAGTTCTCTTTAAATCCAGAACATAATATAAACTATCTAATTCCTAGCATGGCTAAAAACACCTAGGACAGCTACTCATCTCGAAACAAATATCTCATGAAGCTCCTTAATTTGAATTTTAAGTGGAAACATCCCTTTTTAGAAGGGCTCATAATATCTTGGTATTCATCCATCTCCCAATCAGAGCTGATCAACCAACATCCTGCACAATCTCTTTAACCTTAAAATGCAGGTTGTCCAATTCATGAAGCAGAGCAGAGGAGGACCATGTCACCTTTCTCTTATACATCACTTTGTTGAAAAATTTGGCCTGCAAATCGAGTATTGAAGCAGCCCAGGAGGGATGATGCGTGGTCAAATGCAAAATGGACCCACCTCGGTTTAACCAGCAGTGTAGCTGCAAGAAACCCACATAAAAATAGCAGCAGCATTGCTTCCATATACATGGCAGCCGACAGAGAACCAAAATTTGACCCATCAGGGGAAACCAGTGTGCTTATCTTCTCCTTCTCCTAATCACGAAATTGCAGTTCTCTAGCCTAGATCTTTTCTGCCCTTGTCTATCAAGCTATTCATATGTCTTCATTATGGCTTCAAAGCTCAATGCATTCACAAAAAATGTTTCTGGACCTGATCAAATTCTTCTGGTCGATGCATTCCTTGACAGAGCCTCACATTCACAAAGCTCCCCTTGAAGAAGACATTACATGTACCCAGAAGCTTAACACTGTCATCTAGATAACTTTATACATCAGAGGTAGATCTGATTCCAAGATTGATTCGGCCAAAGAGGATTGTGAATGAAGAGAGAGAGAGAACATAAGGACCTTGTGCAGCTAATCTAAGCCCAACTGCTTGTTCCACGCAGCTAGCTTAAGGCTTTCAGATCTAACATGCCCAACTCGTCACTATTGCAGTCTGCTCTTTCCTTGGTTGAATAATAACATTCCAGGAGATGAGTACATCACGACATCATTTGTATCATGAGCATCTAGTGTTACCCGCTCTAGTTGTAGGTAATTCCATAAGTTGTCATATGGTGAAGAAAATAAAATTCTGGCATAACCATTTTGGGTGGGGGAGGTTGGCATTTTGTCCAAAACCGTGAACACTTTTCATTTACAATAACATATCTTCTGATAGTGAAGGTTCCAGATCAGATGAGCATAGTGTTTACCTGTAACAACCCAGATGATCAGGATAGCATTTCCCTGTAACAGCACATACAAGCATTTACCTGTAACAATGTAGACGATCATCATAACATTTACCTGTAACAGCACAGACGAGGGTTCTCCAAGGAAGGAAGCGTGGTCGAGAAGGTGAAGGCTACGAGGGTGAGGAGGTGAATGCCATGAAAGTGCGAGGGTGAGGAGGTGAATTCCATGAAGGTGGAGGAGGTGAAGGCGGTGGTGATGGCCGAGGTCACACGCAGATTCAACAGATGTCATCTCACTCATTAACAATTTGCGGACTTGCAGGTGCAGAGAGTGTGGCCAACCTAACACAAGGCGTAACAGGAAGAGTGGGAAAAAAATATATGGAATTGAATTGGACAGATGTCATGGTTATATGGAAAAAAATGCCCACTCGGCCAGTAGTTGACTTCATTAAGCCGAAAGTAATCACAAAAACAAAAATGAAAGGTTCATTTCCTCTTGAATATATTAAAGTTATGCCTCAAAGAGGCCTGATAATTTGATAATGAATGTCAGAATCTATGTTCTTGTGCTTCAACACTTCAGCTTCTCATCCAAGAAGAATATATTATGACACCTCCATCTCATGATATTTGAACCCCCATTTATACACTTCCAGGTCCAAACCATTTCAACATAGAATATTATATGTCCTATGTTGTGCAGACACCGACATTCACCAGTTCCTATATTCGATATTGTGGAAACACGATACATAAAAGCACTGGAATTCTCCATGGAGGAGGTTATGAAGGAGCCCAAATTCAAACACACTAAGAATAAAGCCTCATATTGTACATCTCAACAAGAATGAAAGCCCTAATGACAATTTCAAACCCCAAATTCTCAAACTAAATTTCCCTCTCAGTTCTCTTTAAATCCAGAACATAATATAAACTATCTAATTCCTAGCATGGCTAAAAACACCTAGGACAGCTACTCATCTCGAAACAAATATCTCATGAATCTCCTTAATTTGAATTTTAAGTGGAAACATCCCTTTTTAGAAGGGCTCATAATATCTTGGTATTCATCCATCTCCCAATCAGAGCTGATCAACCAACATCCTGCACAATCTCTTTAACCTTAAAATGCATGTTGTTCAATTCATGAAGCAGAGCATAGGAGGACCATGTCACCTTTCTCTTATACATCACTTTCTTGAAAAATTTGGCCTGCAAATCGAGTATTGAAGCAGCCCAGGAGGGATGATGCGTGGTCAAATGCAAAATGGACCCACCTCGGTTTAACCAGCAGTGTAGCTGCAAGAAACCCACATAAAAATAGCAGCAGCATTGCTTCCATATACATGGCAGCCGACAGAGAACCAAAATTTGACCCATCAGTGGAAACCAGTGTGCTTATCTTCTCCTTCTCCTAATCACGAAATTGCAGTTCTCTAGCCTAGATCTTTTCTGCCCTTGTCTATCAAGTTATTCATCTGTCTTCATTATGGCTTCAAAGCTCAATGCATTCACAAAAAATGTTTCTGGACCTGATCAAATTCTTCTGGTCGATGCATTCCTTGACAGAGCCTCACATTCACAAAGCTCCCCTTGAAGAAGACATTACATGTACCCAGAAGCTTAACACTGTCATCTAGATAACTTTATACATCAGAGGTAGATCTGATTCCAAGATTGATTCGGCCAAAGAGGATTGTGAATGAAGAGAGAGAGAGAACATAAGGACCTTGTGCAGCTAATCTAAGCCCAACTGCTTGTTCCACGCAGCTAGCTTAAGGCTTTCAGATCTAACATGCCCAACTCGTCACTATTGCAGTCTGCTCTTTCCTTGGTTGAATAATAACATTCCAGGAGATGAGTACATCACGACATCATTTGTATCATGAGCATCTAGTGTTACCCGCTCTAGTTGTAGGTAATTCCATAAGTTGTCATATGGTGAAGAAAATAAAATTCTGGCATAACCATTTTGGGTGGGGGAGGTTGGCATTTTGTCCAAAACCGTGAACACTTTTCATTTACAATAACATATCTTCTGATAGTGAAGGTTCCAGATCAGATGAGCATAGTGTTTACCTGTAACAACCCAGATGATCAGGATAGCATTTCCCTGTAACAGCACATACAAGCATTTACCTGTAACAATGTAGACGATCATCATAACATTTACCTGTAACAGCACAGACGAGGGTTCTCCAAGGAAGGAAGCGTGGTCGAGAAGGTGAAGGCTACGAGGGTGAGGAGGTGAATGCCATGAAAGTGCGAGGGTGAGGAGGTGAATTCCATGAAGGTGGAGGAGGTGAAGGCGGTGGTGATGGCCGAGGTCACACGCAGATTCAACAGATGTCATCTCACTCATTAACAATTTGCGGACTTGCAGGTGCAGAGAGTGTGGCCAACCTAACACAAGGCGTAACAGGAAGAGTGGGAAAAAAATATATGGAATTGAATTGGACAGATGTCATGGTTATATGGAAAAAAATGCCCACTCGGCCAGTAGTTGACTTCATTAAGCCGAAAGTAATCACAAAAACAAAAATGAAAGGTTCATTTCCTCTTGAATATATTAAAGTTATGCCTCAAAGAGGCCTGATAATTTGATAATGAATGTCAGAATCTATGTTCTTGTGCTTCAACACTTCAGCTTCTCATCCAAGAAGAATATATTATGACACCTCCATCTCATGATATTTGAACCCCCATTTATACACTTCCAGGTCCAAACCATTTCAACATAGAATATTATATGTCCTATGTTGTGCAGACACCGACATTCACCAGTTCCTATATTCGATATTGTGGAAACACGATACATAAAAGCACTGGAATTCTCCATGGAGGAGGTTATGAAGGAGCCCAAATTCAAACACACTAAGAATAAAGCCTCATATTGTACATCTCAACAAGAATGAAAGCCCTAATGACAATTTCAAACCCCAAATTCTCAAACTAAATTTCCCTCTCAGTTCTCTTTAAATCCAGAACATAATATAAACTATCTAATTCCTAGCATGGCTAAAAACACCTAGGACAGCTACTCATCTCAAAACAAATATCTCATGAATCTCCTTAATTTGAATTTTAAGTGGAAACATCCCTTTTTAGAAGGGCTCATAATATCTTGGTATTCATCCATCTCCCAATCAGAGCTGATCAACCAACATCCTGCACAATCTCTTTAACCTTAAAATGCATGTTGTTCAATTCATGAAGCAGAGCATAGGAGGACCATGTCACCTTTCTCTTATAGATCACTTTCTTGAAAAATTTGGCCTGCAAATCGAGTATTGAAGCAGCCCAGGAGGGATGATGCGTGGTCAAATGCAAAATGGACCCACCTCGGTTTAACCAGCAGTGTAGCTGCAAGAAACCCACATAAAAATAGCAGCAACATTGCTTCCATATACATGGCAGCCGACAAAGAACCAAAATTTGACCCATCAGTGGAAACCAATGTGCTTATCTTCTCCTTCTCCTAATCACGAAATTGTAGTTCTCTAGCCTAGATCTTTTCTGCCCTTGTCTATCAAGCTATTCATATGTCTTCATTATGGCTTCAAAGATCAATGCATTCACAAAAAATGTTTCTAGACCTGATCAAATTCTTCTGGTCGATGCATTCCTTGACAGAGCCTCACACTCACAAAGATCCCCTTGAAGAAGACATTACATGTACCCAGAAGCTTAACACTGTCATCTAGATAACTTTATACATCAGAGGTAGATCTGATTCCAAGATTGATTCGGCCAAAGAGGATTGTGAATGAAGAGAGAGAGAGAGAACACAAGGACCTTGTGCAGCTAATCTAGGCCCAACTACTTGTTCTCCGCAGCTAGCTTCAGGCTTTCAGATCGAACATGTCCAACTCGTCACTATTGCAATCTGCTCTTTCCTTGGTTGAATAATAGCATTCCAGGAGATGAGTACATCACGACATCATTTGTATCATGAGAATCTAGTGTTACCCGCTCTAGTTGTAGGTAATTCCATAAGTTGTCGTATGGTGAATTAAATAAAATTCCGGCATAACCATTTTGGGTGGGGGAGGTTGGCATTTTGTCCAAAACCGTGAACACTTTTCATTTACAATAACATATCTTCTGATAGTGAAGGTTCCAGATCAGATGAGCATAGTGTTTACCTGTAACAACCCAGATGATCAGGATAGCATTTCCCTGTAACAGCACAGACGAGCATTTACCTGTAACAATGTAGACGATCAGCATAACATTTACCTGTAACACCATAGACGAGGGTTCTCCAAGGAAGGAAGCGTGGTCGAGAAGGTGAAGGTTGCGAGGGTGAGGAGGTGAATGCCATGAAGGTGGAGGAGGTGAAGGCGGTGGAGATTACGGTGGCGATGGCCGAGGTCACATACAGACTCAACAGATGTCATCTCACTCATTAAAAATTAGCGGACTTGCAGGTGCAGAGAGTGTGGCCAACCTAACACAAGGCGTAACAGGAAGAGTGGGAAAAAAATATATGGAATTGAATTGGACAGATGTCATGGTTATATGGAAAAAAAAGCCCACTCCTCCAGGTGTCAGCATGAAAATGGTCCACCAGGTGTCAGCGTGAGAATGAAAAGGATGACGAAAGTCCCTTTCAAAGGAAGGCCTATCGGCCTAATTAAAAAAATATGTATATTAGGACATTTTCGCTAAAAATGAGATGTTAAATATTTTTTTTATATGAAAAAATTGAATAAAAAAAGATGGATAAATAACAAATTTTATGAATTTTATATTCAAAGATGATGAAATTTGACTTTCTTTTAATTCAAAAAAATGAATTAGTATTTAAAAAAAAAAAAAACAACAACAAAACAACCCACAATCCTTTAAATATAAATAAAACATAAAAACACAAAAAAAGATACAATACAATTAAAAAAACATTAAAAAAAAATAAAATATACATAAGAAAAAAAAATAAAAATAAAAATAAAACAAGTGTAATATGCAATGGCACTGATGGTAGGCTTTATTGGAATGAGAAAGAATACTCTCATCGATTTTTAATGAAGGATTTCACTCTGACTTATGGTTGTTGTAGCTGGATTGGTGGCTCTGCAATTTGAACTAGGGTTTGAGTTAGGGTTTGACACTGGTAACCATGGCGAGTCATGGAGGAGGGAGTTCTTCTCCCTCCTACATTCAAATAACCGCGAACAGAAGCAAGGGAACTAGTCTGCATCACTTCAAGAAACCACCGGAGGTGATAACTGAGGATATTAACACAAGAAATATCAAACTTCACGGAAAGAAAGAAAATCATGAGGAAGATAGCAGGGAAAAGAGGAAAGAGGGTAGTAGTGAAAAAGCTGCACCTATGAGTGCCACAGGGGTCTGTTAACCCAAGTCGACCATTATTCCTCAGGTTGTTTTAAGTGACCCAGCGCTATAGGTGCACAGAGAACACATGGCAGAACACGCGGTTATATGCAAATTTATGGGGATTTGGCGGACGGAGAAGGCCTTACACGCATGGATAAGGAACACTGGAAACCAAAGGGGGAAATAAACCTTCACCTTGGATCCAAGGGCTTCTTTACGGTGGTGTTCACAGGCTTAGAAGATAAAGACAAAGTGTTTGAGGGAGGACCCTATTTTTACGCTGCTGCAGACCTTTACATGCGACCATGGGTGATGAATTTTGTCCCAGAACGAGAAACGTTCACTTCAGTACCAGTATAAATAAGGCTATACTCCCTTTCTTTAGACTATTGGTTGCCGAAGTCTCTAAAGGCTATCCGTAATAAACTAGGGCATTTTATAAAAATATCATATGCGACTCTAAGAGGTAAATACACTTCATTTTCCTGGATTTGTGTGGAAATGGACTTATCTAGGGCATTTCCAGACGAGATCATTTTAGAAGTGTATGATGAAGAATGGGTGTAGGCGGTGGACTATGAAAATGTCCCATTCAAGTGTCGTAAGTGCCATGAACATGGGCACCTATATAAAGACTGCCCATAAAACAAACTGGAGAGCAACACAAAAACCACCACAAGTAAAGATCCTGAGGGTTTCACCAAGGTGGGGGGCAAAGGGAAAGGAGGAAATCAATACCAAAAGAAAATCAATGAGGATGGGCAACTGAGCCACAATAGTTTCAAAATATTAGAAGAAGAAGTTGGAAACAACGGGGCAAACCATGAATCAGAGACTAATGCCAATGAGAAGGATAGGGATGCTAGCATGGAGGATATACCAGAGAACAACTAGCAAAAGGATGATCTACCGAGAATTATGGAGCTCGATAGGGACCATGAGATGACTCCAAGTGAGGCGGGAACAGAGGACCATCAACTGCAAGAGATTCTTGAGAGGGAGAACTTAGATCTAGAAAAGTTTCTAGAGCAGGGTATTGCCAAAGGGGTTGACTCCCTGCCAAAGGGGGAGTTTGACAGGGTTCAACAGCTCTTCCTCTAGAGATCCCAATCTAAGGGCTCTGGATTCAAAAGAAACCATGACAACTAGGAGAATATAGGGATGAAAACAATGGAGGAAACACCGGGGCACTCTTCCAAGAATCCAAGTAGGAAAAGAGGAAGAAAAAGACAGAATGAGTTGCTGACCGAATGTGGAAAACTCATGATTAACTTAGGTAAGATGAGAGATCTCACTAACTACTCCTTTACAAACCTTTCTTAATGAAGCTTACAACCTCGAACATTAGGGGCCTAGGAAGTAAAAGGAAACAAAGAAATCTTAGCAGTAGAATAAAAGAAGAAAAACTAGATATGGTTTTTATTCAAGAAAGAAAAACCAGATATGGTTTTTATTCAAGAAACTAAGTGTTCGATGGACAAGATCAGAGAAATACATAACAAATGGTTAAGCAAGTATGAGTATCTAGAGGCTAAGGTAGATAACTCGGCAGGAGGGATTCTTACGCTTTGGGACCCCAAAAAACTTGGAATCCTAGATGCGGAAGCATCTACGAACTATCCATCGCTGGTGATTGAACCTTTGGGTGATAGGGAGACTTACATGATTAAAAATGTCTATGGTCCTAAAAAAATAGAAGACAAACTCAAGCTCCTCACCTCCCTTGAGGAACTGAGAGAGAGATATCCTGATATGCCCTGGATTCTGGCAGGGGATTTCAATATGATCAAATCTCTTACAGAGAAAAAAGGTGGCACCAGAACACTAGGCAGAGACTCCATTGCCTTCTAGAACCTCATATATAAAATGAGACTAGTGGATGTTGAAACAATAAATGGCACTTTCACCTGGAACAACAAGAGTGGAGAGGCTTCTCAAGTTGCCTCTAAACTAGATAGATTCATAATCAAAGAGGACCTCCTTCTCACAGGCCTTGACATGTCAGCTCTAATCCTTCGCTTTGGAGGCTCGGACCACTGGCCTGTCTAGCTTAAAGCCGCTTTTATGGGTACACCGAGGAACAGACCTTTTAGGTTTGAAAATGTCTGGCTATCTCACCCCGACTTGACCAACAATATTGACAAATGGTGGATGGAAGATTTTCCCATTCAGGGCACTAAAATGTTCATGCTGCAACAAAGACTTAAACACATCAAATCCAAACTCAAAGATTGGAACAAGAAATAGTTTGGTAATATTTTTAAAGCCAAAAGAGAAGTTGAATAGAAACTCCAGGGGATTAATCAAATCATAATCACAGATGGTTTTACCGAGGAAAGGAAAACTCAAGTTGATTCTCTTCAGAAGGAATGGGAAGATAGGTGCATCCAAGAGGAGATATTCTGGAGGAAGAAATCGAGAGTGTAGTGGATTAGAGAAGGGGAAAGAAACACAAAGTTTTTTCATAAATCAACTTTGGATCATAGGTCACATAACAAAATTTCAAAACTTAGAGATTTTCAAGGGAAAGAGCTTGTATCCCACAAAGAAATGGAATCTGTCCTAGTACAACACTTCCTTAGCATTGCAAAGGAGCCTCTCTTAGACAGGTCATGGTTCATTAACAATTTCACAAAGTACATTCCCAAGCTTGTAACAAGGGAATACAATCATAATCTTAACAGGACAGTGTTTGAAGATGAAGTCAGTGAAGTTATTAATGAGATGCAAAATGGGAAAGCTCCTAGCCCGGATGGATTCAATGTGGACTTCTTCAAAGTATGCTGGATTCCAGTCAAACAAGACATCCTTGATGTAGCAGAAGATTCTATAAGATCCATAATGGTTTTGAAGGCTCTCAATGCCTCTTTCATAGCTTTGATTCCAAAGCAGGAAAAAGCTATGACATCAGACAGATTCAGACCCATAGATTCATATAATGTGGTGTACAAGATTACTTCCAAAGTGATCACTAACAGACTCAAGCCCCTTCTTCCAGATCTTGTCTCAGAGGAGCAAATTGGTTATGTGGAAGGAAGGCAAATTCTCAATAACATCATACAAGCTCATGAGGTGGTACACTCTCTTAAGAGAAATAAGCAAGATAGTATGATCATACAACTTGACCTAGCAAAAGCTTATGAAAAGCTAAGCTGGTCTTACATCAGGGGAGTGCTGAGAGCTTATGGTTTCGACCACAACTGGATTAGATGGGTTATGGCCCTAGTATCCATGGCTAGTTTTTCAATCCTTCTTAATGGCTCGCCCTCAAGAACCTTTATGCCTTCTAGGGGTCTCATACAAGGAGATATGCTCTCCCCCTTCCTCTTTGTGCTCATGATGGAAGGGCTAGGTAGAGCGATAAAAAGTGCAAGTGCTGAAGGAAGAATTTGGGGACTGAAACTTACCATAGATGGAGCTGATTCAACTCGCCAACAATTTGTGGATGATACTCTGCTACAGGGCATTCCCATGGTCAAGGAAGCCAAAGATTTTAAACAAATCTTGAACGACTTTGTTATGGCCACTGGTACAACTGTAAGCCTTTACAAATCAAAAGTTTTATTTTTTAACACTGACATTGCTATTCAGAGAAACCTCACCAGAATTCTAGGGTTTCAAAGGGATCAATTACCTTCTAAGTACCTTGGAATCCCTCTTACAGACAAACCTCTAAGTAGGGGAGTGTAGGAGCCGATAGTTAACAAAATTTAGGATAGGATCAAGAAATGGACATGCAGATCTTTGAATTTTGCAGGGTGCCTTGTGATTACAAAGGCTGTCTTGCAGGCCATACCCATTTTTATGATGTCAGCTCTTCCTGCTCCTATAGGAGTTATGCAACAAATCAGGAACATTCAAAGAGATTTTCTTTGGGGCAAAGGGGAAGAGAAAAAGAAATGGGGTTTGGTAGCTTGGGACAAGATCTGCAAACCTAAGGCCCATGGTGGTTTTGGGCTTCATGACCCTGAAACCCTCGACAGAGTTTCAGGTGCAAAACTTTGGTGGAGGTGGCTTAAGGAATCGGTAACCCCTTGGGCCAAGCTTTGGAAACAGAGATATGCAAATAATTGGCAGGAGAGGGATCATATCTGAATCTCTGGGCTTATCAAGGGCTCCCACATTTGGAATCTTACTTGGGAAAACAAAGCCATTGTCCAGTAGCACAGCTTCTGGGAGATCCGAGCTGGGAACCTGGCAAGGTTCTGGGAGGATAAGTGGCAGCAGGAACCAAACTTGTTTAGGGAAGAACTAACCGGTCTCAAGAATGACACTGAAAACAAAGGCTTATGCATGGTAAGTGACTTCTGGGATCAGGCAAGGAACAATGGTAAATGGAGAATATGGAAGGATCTAGGCTATAGTGAAGAGAGCCCTTTGAAAGCTCATGCAGGCTCTCTTGCTCGGGACTTGGAACAGAGGAAAATTTTGGTATCATCCTCGTCTGATCAACTAAGATGGGGAAGAAACACAGAAGGTAACTTTAACCTCAAAGAAGCTAAATGAATAGCCCTAGGGTTTGATTATCAAAACCCTGATAAGGTATGGAAGGACCTTTGGAAGCACCAGCATTAAATGAAAATAAAGTTGTTTATGTGGTTGGTTCAGCAAAAGAAAATTCTAACTTGGGAAAATCTTCTTAAAAGGGGTTTTGTTGGCCCATCCAAATGCCATCTATGTGGTTCACAAGAGGAGACGATGGAACACCTACTCAACCTCTACCCTTTCACCTCTACCTTGTGGGATTGGGTGGCCTCAATCTTCAGGCAGATTGACGACAGACTCAGTATTACCAACACTTTGAAGAATTGGAGAAAAGACTTCTCAGGCAATGAAATCATCAACAATGCTTGGACTCTGGTTCCAGGCTTCTTAATCTGGGATGTCTAGAAAGAACGCAATGGTAGGATTTTCAAGAATAAAACTAGCTCAACCCGGAACATTATTGCACAAATATTAAGACAACTCAAAGACTCTGTTGGAGCCCTTTTAGGGAGTCCTCCTGAGGACCCTACTTTGCCCCAGGATGCTCGTATACTGCTGCAGTTGGGTCTCCATTCGCTAGTTTCCCAGAGCATAAACAAGGGTGTGAGCCAGATATATGCTGATAAAGACTTCTGGCAACCTCCTCCTCATGGTTTCTTGAAATTAAATATAGATGGAGCCTCTAAAGGTAACCCAGGGATGGTTGGTTTTGGAGGGGTCATCAGAGATGAGCAGGGGTGCATTAAGGATATCTTTCACAGTCATTTGGAGATTGCCACTAATAACATGGAAGAGCTCATGGCCTTAGAGCAATGCTTGGAAATACTGATCGAGTCAAATTTACATAATGTCATCATTGAAGCAGACTCTGAATTGATTATTAATGTGGCCAAAAATATATGTAATGGAAAAGCACTGGGAAAAGTTTCAAAACATTGGCGGCTTTTGCAGGTCTTTCAGCGCATTCATACCCACCTACAAACCCTGAGAACGGTTAGCTTCGTTCATGTGCGAAGAAAAGCCAATATGCTAGTTGATCGTCTGACAAATGAAGGGGTGTTATGAAAAGAAAGTTACAACAAGTATGCTTGGGATTCGACACCCTCGGGAAAATTGCGTGAGGATTGTCAAAGACAGGCGGCTAAAGACATGGAGAACTTCTAGACTATTAGGAATGAACAAGAAAGAAGACTAGTGGAAGCAGGAGGAATGCATAAATCATAGCTTTCTACAGGGGAGGGGCACTTGGTAAACAACATGCTTCTTAGCAGGTCGCCGACCACAGATCTTGATAGCCTTCACCATCGAATGGCTATCGGATGGGAAAGTGATCGAAGGTTAACTCTTCAAGTGGACCCGAAGTTTTTTAGATCAACGGTTCATAATCTTCATCGGGTCCATAAAGAGGGTCAAGACCATGCAAGTTTCCAATCCAATATCTTAGAGGACTTTCAGATCAACAAGGACCTAATCGTATGGATATCGGGTTCTAAAAGTAATCGAAGGTTAAGTCTCAAACTGGACCTGAACATTTATAAATCAATGGCTCATAATCCTTATCGGATCCATGAACCAGGTAAAAGGAGCACATATTTCCGAGGCGATAGTGCTCATGACCATCGGATCTTACGGGATCTGGATTGAAAGGATATCAGGTTTCAACATGGTAGGAGGTTAATTCCAAGAACAGACCTAAAGTTTTATACATTGACAGTTTATTTACCCTGTCGGATCCGTAAAGCTGGTAAAGGTCGCGCATATCTTTGAAGCGATTTCTTTAACGACCATTGGATCACTGGGGGTCTTACCGAATGGCCATCGGGTTGGATAATGGGCGGAGGTTTAGATGTAAGATTTAGGTATAAGGTTTTGGGTTGGTTTCGAGTTGGTTTCGGGTTGTTTCGGGTTAATCTTCATCGGATTAGCGCTTGTTGGTATTTACACTTGTAAAGACATGTAATATATGTAATTTTTCTTGCAGTTAATAGAAGGCTCCACTCTTACTTGACAAAAAAAAAGTAATATGCAATGGCGCTGCTTAATACCTGTCTCTTATGCAAAAAGTAATTGATAGCAATTATTGAATGCATGAACAAATTCATAAATCTAATAATGAAACACATTTGAATATGATGAAGGAAAGTAAAAAAAGTAATTAATGGACTAAATAATCTTGGAGCAAAATAGAGATAGCCGCATAGATAATTAATTTATCAAAAAAGTAATTATTGCAGCAAACTGTTTATTTAACGTTAAATTTATACGCATCTTAATTCATAGCAAATAAATAATCTATGGTAGAATTTCTATGTAGAAAAAATTAAATTGATATGAAGTATCTCATGTCATCTTAATTTTGTGACAAAGAATTCATATGTAACAAAATATCTAATATAAAAAATTACAATGTCTAATATATTAAAATAGAAAATTTAGTTAATAAAGACTTAAGTGTGAGTACAAAAGATTCCTAAATTTTTTCTTTTATTTTATATTTTTAAATAATGATTAAAATT
>APFE031179933.1:75657-98565 GCA_000404065.3 Pinus taeda
TCTTAGTGTTAATCACAGTTTTAATTATTGATAGTCTATAAAGCTAAAAGGGCTGGTCCCATCAAGAAGTCTTGGAGCACGTATCTCAGCCTTTGAAGTGCCTTGTTGAGCACCGGATCGCTAAAGTGGTCCTCCGAATTTAATATCTTTATCAAAATTTTTGTGTCCCCGAAGACTTGTATTTGCTTAATGCCTTTTTCACGTGCTATCTGACAGGCTTTTAGCAACCCAAGGATTTCTGCCTGGTTGTTGGTTCTCTGTCTAAGTCCCCAGCTGAAGCTATCTTCACGAATACCCTCCGGGGAGTATATCACTCTACCTGCTCCTGTTGTCCCTGGATTGCCTCTGGAGGCACCATTAAAAAATATTGTTGTTTTACCCTGTTTCCTCCACCAAGCTTGAAACTCTGCGTCCGCTTAAGAGTTTTACCGGGGTAAGTGGTGTTGTTTATCCTGTCTCGAAATATATAAGTTCCCATCCATTTTTTTTCTTCTGGGAGAAGCATGTTATCGTTTTTAAGGGGATGATTGGCCACAGTCTCTAGGAGTAATGCTTTTGCTTTTGCTGCCACCTTCAAAGGGGAGTTCAGAATGCTGTTGAAGATCTGGTCATTTCTGGTGAGCCATATTTTCTAGCAGACGTATTTAGGTACTGCTTTCCAGATTCTGTTCCATGCTATCTTTCTTTGGGTCATGTGAGGATAACACATTCTCCAAGTGCTAAAAAGGTTAGCTACTTTGACTTGTGATGGGCCAGAGACATTGAGGACTTAAAGGATGCAATCCCAGACTTCTTGAGTGAAAGAGCAATCCACAAACACATGCTCCATGGTTTCTTGGGCTTTGCAGCAAAGAGAACACCGATGTGGCCCATGAATACCTCTTTTACTTAGATTGTCTCCAGTTAGCACTTTCCCATGCATTAATACCCAGATGAAGAAATTTATTTTGAGGAGACCAAGAGGGTCCTAGACTTGTTTCCACACAAATGTAGTGTGGCTCGAAGCTTGTTGTGGTTGAAGAGAGGCAAATCCATGCCTTGCATTGTAGATTCCAGTCTTTCCCCATCCCCATTTGTTCATTAAACACATATGAACCAGTGCCAGTCCTGTTAACGCTTCTTCCAAGAGGGTCTTTTGATTGCGCATTTGATCTGGAACTCATGGGATTTCCCAAGTTCACCATTTTTCGGAGCCGTCCCATGTCGAGATATCTGCGAGGGTGAGGAATCCTTGCTGAATGAGCCAGTTCCTGATTCATTTGATTGCTTCATTTTTTCTCAAAGGAAACTGTCCCATTATGTTGTCTTGCCACAACATCATGTTTTTTCCATTGCTAGGAATGTGATACAAGTGATTTTGGAAGAACTCTATCCCACGGCCGCGGAGATGCCATATCGAAATCCCTTTGATGCTATTATCTATTTGAATGTTCCTTAGCATTGAGCCTTTTAGATATTTTTTCTTTATGACATGACTGACAGGGTATTTGCTGTTTAAGAAGAGGGTCCAAAGTATTTTACCTCCAAGTGCCAGATTGGCAAGGCCTGGGTCGCTTATTTGCAGGCCTCCTTTAGAGATTGGGCGTTTAACTGTATCCCAATTCACTAGGTGGAATTTTCTTTGATTTCCTCTTCCTCCTCTCTACAGAAAATCCCTGATAAGTCCAGAGATCTGTTCCGTGATCTTCTTTGGAGCTAGAAGAAAGGAGGCCTGATAAATAGGTAGGGAGGACAAAACAGATTTTATAAGGATGACTTTGCCAGCATTGGTGAGCCATTGACCTCCCCAAGTTGTAATCTTTTACTTAATTTTGCTTATTACCTCTTTCCACAGTGATAATTTGTTAGGGCCTAGGGTTATTGGTAACCCGAGATATTTGATTTTATCCCAAGAAGTGAATCCCAAAAATCCTAAGAGGGATATTCTCTTAATGGCTTGTTGATCCACATTCCACCCGTATATTGCACTTTTCCTTCTATTTATAAGAGCTCTTGATATGCTGTAGAATTTTGAAGAATTCCACTGTAAAATTTGGCTATCTTGATGGAGGTTCTGCCCAAAAGAAGAGTATCATCTGCAAATAGTGCATGATTGAGAGGCTCTAGCCCTTTCATCAACCTGACTCCTAGAGCTGTCCCTACTTTCTTTTCAGCTGTCAGTTTTCTACTCAACGAGTCTGACATCAGAATAAACAAGAAAGGGGAGATGGGGCAGCCTTGCCTTATTCCCCTCGAGGCTTGGAAATAGTTTGCTAGCCTGCCATTAACTAAAGGAGTTATCCATGGCTTTTCAGTACAAGCTTTAATCAAATTGACAAAGTTAGAGATGAAACCAAAGGAAAGGAGGACTTTGTACAGGAAAGAAAGATTTACTCGGTTGAAAGCGTTTCCCATGTCTAATTTTATGAGCATACCTTGCTCCTACCGAAGATAACTGGATTGTATGACTTCTTGCACCTGTATTACATTGTCCAATAGATGTCTCCCTTTGACAAAGCCACCTTGGGTGGGAGAAATGAGTTTGCCAAGCAATGGCTTGATTCTGTCTGCTAGCAATTTTGTCAGGATTTTGTATGATGCATTGCAGAGCGAGATTGGCCTAAACCTGTCAAAAGTGCCCAGATTCACTTCTTTTGGTATTAATGCAAGGAAGATACAGTTAGTACTGCCTCCCACTTTGGATTTTTGATGAAAAGCTTTAATCATCCTCATAAGATTAGTTTTTATTATTTCCCAACAGATTCTATAAAAATGAATTAAGAAGCCGTCAGGTCCTGGTGCCTTGTCTGGTTCCATGGACCATATTACTTTACATATTTCTTCCTCAGAGAAAGGTTTCGTAAGACTAGTGTTGTCCTTCTTGCTTACCAAATATGGAATGTGGGAGAGAAATTCAGAGATGACTTCTTCACTCCCATTCCCATCCTCTTTATACAGATTTTGGAAATGATCTTTTGTTGCCTTTTTTAGATGTTCTTGACCTTTGAGCATAGTCCCATCTGAGCAAGTGATTTTAGAGATATGATTTTGAGATAGCCGGGCTCTATATTGCCTATGGAAGAAAGAGGTATTTCAATCTCCAGCTTTAAGCCACAAGCTACGAGACTCAAGCCTCCAATTCTCTTCTTCATGGCGGAAAGCGCGAAATGATTTGATTTGGGCAGCTTGTTCTTTCTCTAAATCTGAAGCAGAGATCTCCTTACTTTTCAAATCCATTTGCAGATTTGATAAAAAAATGAATTGTCTCCTTTTTGTTGCTGGTAGGAGAATTTGAGGATTCTTTAATCCATTTTTTCAGAGCTCTCTTGATTGTTTTTAGTTTCTGCTCCCACACGAAGCTGGGAGATCTTGTCATGGGTATGGACCATGCCTCTAGAAAAGTTTCCATGAACCATTCTTTCCCTGACCAAAGCGGATTGAATCTAAAGGGGATAGGGCCCAAATTTTCTTCCTCTTCCAACCGTAAGAGAATAGGTTTGTGATCTGACGCCAGTATTGGGAGAATTTTCGAGGAGATCAATATTTTTCCTAGCAATAAAGAGATCTGTGCTAGGAAACGATCTAGGCGAGCAGAGATGTGTTCTGCCCCAACTCTATTGTTTGTCCAAGTGTAAAGACCTTTCTTTGGTTTGAAGTCAAGAAGATCCTAATGAAATATTGGCTCCTCTACTAATGGAAGCATTTGGTCCCTGCCAATATTGCCACCTCTCTTTTCTTTTGGATTAATGACGAGGTTGAGATCTCCACCCACTATTATATTCTGAGGGGAGTAAATGTCTAAGAAATTAAACAAGGTCTGCCAGCATTCATTCTTCTCTGTAAGGTGGATTGGAACATAAAGGTTGAAGAGGGAGATGGAGAGCTTACTAGAGAGGTGCCGAAGTTCAGTGAATATCCAATGTTGGTCTCAAAGGAGCTTTCTAGTTCATACTTGTCCTCCGACCACAATGTTGCTAGGCCACCAGAGGAGCCTCTTGCACTAATGGCCTTTCCTGCATTTTTTCCCCATTTTAATTTGTTGATCTCAAGAAGGGTTTCCCCTTCAATATTAGTCTCTCGGAGCATGAGGATCTCAAGAGTTTCTAGTTTCAAAATATCTTTGATTGTTCCAGCTTTCGAAGGGTTCCCCAAGCCTCTGCAATTCCAAGAAACTTACGGGATTGGAGTGAGTTGATCCCCCCCTTAGAGGGCCTTGTTCTGGTGTTTCTCCCGCTAGACATTTCAATGGTGGATTGGATGCCTTGCATTTTTTGCCTCTCTGCCTCTTCTTCCCTAGCTTCCTTATGGGATTTCCTTCCAACTCTTTTAGAAGGTCTCTCGAATGTCTCATCTTCCGATTACCTAGAGGTTTCCGAGAGTTTTTTTCCTTGTCATTTATGCATATGTAGGTGAGGACTAGGTTCCTGCTAGGGAGTCAAGTTGGGTTACTACTATGTTCTTCTTTTCTGCTTCGAGTGAGGGAACTTGGAATTCAATCTCCTCTATCTCTGTTTCTGGAATTTCGATTGAAGTGCTAAGGGTTTCAAATGGGTTTATTGGGGCTGTTGTCTTTGGTTGTTCTCCTCTTCCTTCCGTTTGAACCAATCCTATTAAGGGCATTCCAGACTCCATCGGTACCTCTTTCCCTTTATTCCTGTTACTCTCCTTGGCCTGGATTGCTTTCTGCACCTAGATCCATTTTTCTCCTTTCGAATTCTCTAGATCTTCCTCCTTTTTTTTGCAGTATCTTGCGAAATGCCCATATTCATGGCAATTTCTGCATTTGAATGGTAGCTACTCGTGGTCTAACTCTTGGATATAAGACCAGTCTACTATTGTTAACTTTATGGATTCAGGTAACCCTATTTCCAAGTCAAATTCGATGCATATTCTTGCACATGAATACTGATCCCTTCTCTTTGCTCTGTCTATGTATTTTCCTAGGGTGTTACCAATTGTGTTTAGTGACTTCAGGTTCCAGTAGTGCAGTGGAAGATGAGGGAGGTGCACCCACACTGGAACTGCTGACGGCACATCTTGTCTCAGATCAAAATCTGGTGACAATGAGTTTAGATACAGACCCTGAGGTCCCATGAAATATGGTCCATTCCTAAAGATGAAATTTTTGTCTTCTACTGAATCAAAAACAAAGACAAAAAAGCCCTTACCAACCAGAAAACTTCTGATGCCTGCCTTTACTAGTGGTCACTAGTTCCTCTGAACCCATGCCTTGAAAGCCTTAGGGGAAGGCCATAGCCCTGTAAATTGACTGATGAGCCCTCTTTCAGCTAATTTCATAGCAGATCTGCAAGAATCTTTAATGGGGAGGGTGACTGTGGGGATGTTGTCAAGTTTCTTTACAAACTTGCGCTGATTTTCCCTTGCTGGGTGTTTACTACTATTGCATATCAACTTCTTGAATGCAACGATCTCTAGTGGAGGAGGAGGGGCCTCAGGGCCCCCTCCTGGGGCCATGGCAATGAAGGGAGTACTCAGATCACACCAGGGGATGCTACGCGTCGAAGCAAAGGTTTTCAGAGCTTTTCGATAATAGAAAGTGTTCAAGTTTTGAGTTCCATTATCTCGAAGCTATTGATTATTATTATTAGTTCTAAATATATTAGTTAACTAATTTTAAACATAAAAATGTAATGTAATATGAAAAGAGAAATAAATAAATAAATAAAACTTAGAAAAAAATACTAAATTAAAAAACAAAAAAAAAAACAAAAAAAGAAGAAGAAGAAGAAGAAGAAGAAGAAGAAGAAGAAGAAGAAGGAAATTTATTAAGAATAAAAAAAAAAGTAAATAAATAAAAATGTTAACTAGGAATAAAGCGAGGGGATCTGAAAATTGCTAACCTTCCAACCATCATCCTTATTTAGCATCTTAGACTTTTTTCAGTCTCGATCGCTTCCCTATACTTACGGTGACGGAAGTAATCAATCTTCGCAATGACCTGAGAATCCTTAATACTAATGTGGTGCTTAGTCTTCTCTACATGCTCAACCAGAGCTGAGGAGCGAGCCCTATAGTGCTTTATGTCAGCTGCATGTTCATGAATCCTTTGTTTAATGGAATGACCAATTTCCCCAATGTAGGGAGTCCCACAAGAACATGGGATCAAATACATACATTTCTTGTCTTTGGGATTCACCGGGTATTTCACTGATCTTAGGGACCTACAATCATGTTTAAGGGTCTAAATGTGGAAGAAACAATGTGCTTCTAAGAACCCTAGTAATCTTATCAGTAGTTCCTTGAATAAATGGAAGTTGAATATTGGAAGCGAATTGTCTAAGTTATTTCTTAATCTTAGGACCTTTGCTTACCTTTTGAAAGGCTTTGATACCCAAAGATCTGTTATAGTCATTCAATTCAAAAACATTTTTTTTAATTATCCATTCAAGTATTATTATTATTATTTTGACAATCAAAGTACTTTCATTATATTTTCAAAAAAGAACATTGAGTACAAAAGTCATCTCAACATGCCCCTTTTTCTCATTTCGACCAAACTTGTTGAGATCGGGACCTGGAGGAAACCATAAAACGCAGATAGCATACATTATTTCTGATAGGCCTTGTAGCCTTAGCATGCTTAAAGAAAACAAAAAGTTAACCAAAAATGATGGCAACATATTAAGGAGGGGGAGTGGGGGGTGTTACAGGAGGAGCTGCGAAATAACCGACATGTTTATGCATATGATAATCAATGTGCTCCACCCTTGCTTCTAGGTTGTAGAGGTGTTCATTGGTGTGACGATGTTGGCGTTGAAGGTTGTCCAATTGTTCTAGTATTTCCTTCTAGTTGTACTGGATGTCATCAATGTACGCCACCATCTCATTGTGATCATCATATCGATGTTCTTGGAGAATATCTATGTTCAATTGGACAATTCGTAGATGTTCAACAATGGACTCTAGTGTGGCAGGGGCTCCCACATGGCCTGGGGAGCGAGCTGGAGAGATGGCAGAAGCCTCTTCTGTCTCTTGGCTATCAGAAGTGTTCAAAGGCGAATTAATACCCGATTTGGGCCGCTCGACACAAAGGTGGTTGCCTCCCCCACGACGAGCTCATCCCCTTTAATGAGGAATATTGACATAGATAAGACGAAACTGCCAAAGGAGAGGGAAGGTAGAAGATATCAATTCACAAAAACTGTAAGAAACACAATAGCCAATCTTGCAGAAAAGCAACCTCTGAGGAGTGTAAAATAACAACCCAATACCATGCACGAAAACGCTTATAAAGTCTGTGTAGAACTAGTCCCAGGGCACGACTGTTCGAGGTGCCTTCCTCCACCCCTTGGAATGGAAAATGAAAAGGAGCCTGCCCCTAGGTGTCAGAGGTCCCAAACAACGAATTTTCACCTTTCGCTGAGGCCAGCCTTCAGGCCCCCAGAGGAGCGTATTGCATCCTAGGACAACCCCCTCCAATTGCAGTAAAAATCATGGACGAGAAGGACCTGTAAACCAAGGCAAACCCAATTATAAGTCAGCTAGGCACCCCAATTCTGAGAGCGAAAATAGAAGTATATGGGAACGACCTTACCCCGAACAACATACACAAGCTCGCCTCCATAGACTTTTCATCCCTTGAGTAGAAATTGCAGGCGGGAAGGTGAAAAGGCACCTTGATGATTCGCGTTCCAGGTACCCATGGACAATCCCATATTCTAGTATCACACCACCCCCAACAATCCCAGGCAACTGCCTTTCTTCTCACCCAAGTTCTTGACCCCGACGAGGAATCCTGGGACTCAACTCCATTGTTCTTTGTGCAACCCTAATTCATCTCTCGAAACAACAAACTGAAGGAATTACCACTACAGGTCCTGTATTTATCGACTAAGCGTGCAAGCAAGGTCTCCACTCATGGGCATTTAGAGTTGGTCTAGTTCGTCATGGTGAGGTAAAGGCGGGTGTGGAGGCCAGATGGGCTCCTATGGCAGTTCAATTGCCAAGTGGCCATCGTGAAGTACACCCCCATCAGGGATCCAATCATGTATTATTTATTTGTTTGTTTTTTTTTGTTATTTTTGTTATTTTTTTTCTTAAATTATGTTGTTTTGGAAATATTTTCACGTTTATTTATTTATTTTTATTTTTATTATTTTTTTAAATTTTTATCTTCTTCTTTTTTTTACATATTTTATGTTTGATTTATTTTTGTCTCATATATATATATATATATTATATTATATATATTATATATATTTATATATATATATATATATATATATATATATATATATTATTTATTGTTTTCGTCATGTTTTTTAATTTATTGTTTTTATTACTTCTTATCATTATTTTTTTACTTTTTGTGTTTTTGTTTTAGGTTTATTTTTTCAATGTTTTAATTTTTGTTTTCTTTTGTACTTTCATTTTGTATTATTTATATATTTATTTATTATTTTGTTTTATTTTAATTTTTTCTATATGGTTTATGTCGATCTTCGACTAACAACCCAATCCTATTATTTGTCAATTTGATAGTTGATTTTAAAGTTTTTTTTTTTATAATGGATTGAGTTTGCTCCCACAATGTGTCAATTTCATAAGCGGTCTTTAAGTTTTCATTACAATGGGTTCAGTTCGCCTACATTGTGTGTCAATTTGATGGTCGATTTTTAAATTTTTGCTACAATGTGTCAAGTTGTCGCCGGCTAAGATCTTAAAATCATTATACTTTTAACATTTAAAAAATAAATTACCCTTGGTATAATGGCTCTTTCATTCAGGTGTTCATTTTTAAAGTTTTTTTAGTCATACTTTTTTTCCATAATGCCATGGTTGAAATATGTTGAAAACTTAAGTTTTTTGTAGTCATGATATTTGGTTTTAATTCTATGGTTGAAAAATTGTCAAAAGTTTAAGGTTTTTTCAAGTCATGATATTTTATCTTTAATGCTAAGGTTGAAAATAGTTATAAACATTTTTTCTTTAACACCATGGCTGGAAATTGTGGAATTTTAAGGCTTTTCAGAGATGTGATATTTTATCTTTAAAAGCATGCTTAAAAATTGTTGGAATTTTATGGTTTTTCGGAGTCATGATATTTTATCTTTAATGCCATTATCAAAAAATGTTGAAATTTCCCCTAAAAAAGAAGAAGAGAAAGACGTTATTTCAACATCAACACTTTTCATTTTCAGGTTGTTTTTTTTGCATAAAAAAAATTGGTTTTCACTATCATTTTTAAAAAATATTGAAAATTTGCCCCCAAAAAAAAAATTGTTGATGCAACATCAACACTTTTAGTTTTTGGGCTGTTTTTTCATGTTTTTTTTGCTAGAGTTCTCATTTTGAGTTGACAGTTCATGTTTGATAGTTTACTTTGTTATTTTAATAGTAAGAATAGTTAGCATATGTTTTTGTTATTGTTTTTTAAGTTGATGTGTTCTATTAATTCAAAATGCAGTTACATCGTGACATGCTTGAGTTCAAAAAACCAATGGCCTCATTCCTACAGGAATTGTTGGCGAGATGGTATAGAAAAAAATATACTGATAATAGTAACACAAAACATATAATTCACATACAGATCGCCCCCAAGATAACCAAAACATACCAAGTATCAAAACACATCTCACTAAGATTCTTAACCAACTAAATTACCCGGAGTCGGGTCATCAAGATCAATGCCACGTGGTGGTTGAAAGCCTTCATGGACGTGGGCTCCCTTATGAACCAACCTACCCTCCAAGTTGTCTAACTGCACTTGAAGTCGCTTCTGACCGGATTGAAAGGAGACTAACCTATCCATCATGTGTCACTGGTTATGTTGGGGGTCATTTAGAAACACAATGACCTCATTGTGATCATCGTGCTTGTCACGAGCCAACTCCTCCATTATTTTCGAGACTTGGCATATTTGTGCTTTTGTTGAATCAAAGGGTGGGGGGATGTCCACACTGCCAGGCGAGGCGACTGTCGTTGTTTAACCCCCTCCTTGTCATCTTGTTTCTCGACCTTGTGCACTGCCCCTTGACCATGGGGGGCCTCACTTCTCTGGGCTCTTCCTCACTACCTCTCCATGGAACCCCACCTGTCATCGTGCGTTGTTCTCTAGCCCCCCTACTCCATTGTGCACTAGATCCTTGGCTTCCCCGTCAATGAGCCCAAGGCGCCTCACCAGCCACTCGAATTGCCAAATAATTCTGTACACAAAAGCCCCCTATAATGACCACTCTACCACCCTAATCCAAATAACTCGCTTAACAAAACTGACCCACTTGCACCATCATCACTAGTCAGCTCTCCTACATAACCCTTCATCCATCACTTTCCCCCCAATATTCACTACTGAGGCTAAACAACCACGAGCCCCAGTGGAGAAACCCATTGCCACTTAAGTGTTTAATTACAAACAAGAGAAGAAACACGACCAAATTTCGCATCATCACCAATTTCAATGGTGGCCCCCACCAAGCCTATGGACTCACTAAACACATCCATAAAACCCCCACCAAACCATGACCATCAAGAAAATAAAAACAGAAAAATAAACTATTTGAATCAAAGAAGACAAAGTTGATGCCCTGGACTGCACGAAGAACACCCTGATGCCACCGAGCTCCACAAGTATAGGCATTAGAAACTTCCTCTCATCCAACGTTTCCCCCCACGGACCAAGATCCCATAAATTATGGAAAAAGCCTCCTTATTAACTGAAACTCCAACATTGTATCTAGAGGTGTCATTCACTGTCAATCTCTCGACCCAGAGTGCGGGGAAAAGCTGCAACCGAGTAGCCCGCCCAATCTCCACGTACTTTGCTCAGCTCTGACGAATGGCCTCCCATTCCTTCTAACCAATTAAGAAGAACCTTTGCCCACCAAAGTAACCAAATAGCCATCATTGCCTCCAAAATGTTTGTAACCCACCTTCCAACAAAAGCTTCTCCAACATGCCAATTCATCGATTGTCACTTGCGCAAGGATTAATGAACCATGAACCCTTGTCCCATCACATAATGTCCACATCAGGGTTTTGTTATTGAAATATTATATTTTATGTATTAGTTAATTTAAATAAAGGTATAGAAAAAATGAATAAAGAAATGTATTTTGTTGATTATGTATTTATAGTGAATTATATTGTGTTAACTTTTTTTTCACCATATATTATTAATAAAATAAAATATAAAGATAAAATTAATTATTAATAAATACTATATAAGTTTAAATAATTAATTAATTGTTTATTAAAATTAAATTATATTCTCTATAATTAAGTGAATTTTCTTTAATCTCAATTTTTTTAATAAAAATACCTTTACACTTTAATTTTATTGTTTGATTCTACTTTCTTTTTCTACCTAGATAATTATGAAACACAATGTCATATTGTTGAATAAAACAATACATGAACAATTGATTAACTATGAACAATGGTATTAAAATTTAATCTAATCCTTATATACATGAAAATAAAGAAGAATATACCTTCTTTATTAAATCCGGTTCGTCTTAAAAAAAATAATTCTAAAAGTGCTATTTTAAAATAAATAACCTTAACGACATAAAATACTAAAAACATTCATAAAAATTTAAATCTATAATATTTAGATTCTAAAATTATATTTTTCCTTAATAATGATCTCTAATAAAAGAAAAAAGGATTGCATTCCTCTATTGTAGGACGGTAAATTACTTACCAAGACTTCTACGTTTATAGTCTTTTACATTAAATTGATGGAACTATTTTACATTAAATTGATGGAACTAGTGTGTGCACATTTTCCCCACCTCACAACCTATATGACATTTTATGGATGGCTTTAAGAAAGAGAGTTCAAAAATTCTCATTCATTAAGAAAGAAAGATTAATTTAAATAAATAAGGTTAAATTGATTGTTATTGAAGATAAATATATTTCTGTCAAAATATATGCATATTTAAAAAACTAGATAATAAATTCAATCATATTTATTTTGATGTAAATAAAATATTACACAATAAATTATTAAATAAATATTAAAAAATAATAAATTATTAAATTAAATATTTTCAAAAAAATATTTGAAAATAATTTTATTTTTTATTAAATTTATACTTAAGTCTTAAGGGTTAATTCAAGTTGTTTAGACTTAGATGTGAATTTTTTGATATTGTTGCTAGTTATTTTTTATCACGGGTTTGACTCTCACCCAATTTACCATTCACTATATGTGGGGAAGTGATTTGGGGTTCATTCCAAGTAAAAAAAACAAGGGTAATCCTTGTAATGCAATATAGTCCCTCTCACCCAATTTATCCTTCACTAAACGTGGGGAAGTGATTTGGGGTTCATTCCAAGTAAAAAAAATAAGGGTAATCGTTGCAATGCAACATAGTCTCTACATAGACTGCTTTTGCTAATTAATTGATTAAAGATTGTGTGTGGAGAAAACTTTGCACAATGAAAGCCCTTCGCACAATCAAAGCTCTTCGTAGAGAGGATGGTTATCCACACTGGGACTACAAGAGGCAACAATGGGGAAATTTTCGCAATGAGCGAAAGCCTCACACATGTAAAACTATCCTCTGTTTCTTGCCCATGTGCATAGGTATTTTTCTCATTTATGTTTGTTTTGACATTGCCAAATTCATATTTAAGCCACTTACAACTCCATTCTAGAAAACAAAGTCTTGTTGTCACTGTATAAAATTAAGTTTCTTTCTAGCATTTTGTTAGATTATTCTATAATTGTGACAACTCGAAATTTAAAACAATTAAATTTAGCACATCAGTTTCGCTACTAGAGCTGCTACATGCTTTCAATGCGCATTAGCCTTTGCTTTGGTATACTTCCCTCTTAGCGTGTAGTTTTATCATGACTATACATAATTGTGCTTTTGGTGTTCACACATCATGCATAACAATTAGTCCTATAAAAAACAATGTAGATGATGTTTTGACTCTTAATGTAGGTGCCCAACTTGCTCACTTTATTATCGTCTTTCTCGCTAATGCTATTGGCATTCACTTCAATGCTCAGTTTGCATTGTGTTGAAAAAGAGATGTGTATAATGCACAAAAATAATGAAATAAACAACTACAGTGGAGAAACATCATTTCAATGCATAATAAAGCATGTACCTACCAACACTTGTATCTCTTATATATAACAAATAAATGAATATTTTGAGTTATGTTCATTTGAGTGTGGAGAATGAGTACAAAGAAGTTGATTAAGCAAGAGTGCGGAGAAAATGTGTTTTCTCCGCACTCCCACACAACGACTTCTCTACACTCACTCTTCACACTGAAATGAAGTTCCATTTTGGCACATGTTCCGAGAAAAAATTACATGAGAAATAAATAAATAAAACTTACATAAATTTATAAGATATTGATCTGAATTGGGGTAGACTATAATGCTATGATAATTCCCCTCATCAGAATATAAAAATGTGCTTGAGGTTGAACTGCAAAATAGCAAGTAAAAGCATGAATTTTATGTGTTTTTGCTTAAGATAGTTTCATGAAGAAAAACTTAAAACATGAAACCAAAACACTAAATAGAAGCATGTATCAAACAATAATACATCAACCACTGATAAAGGAGTTCACCCCTCCTCGGCTACATCTGCTTGGATCAACTCTAAAGGCTTGACCCCTTCTCATTATGCTCATAATTCTTCAAATAAAGATTACATAAATGTGATGACAAAAAGAGTAGCTTGTTTCCCCTTCAAAGAAACATTCTTCTGCAAAGAATTCTCACTCTAAACATATGACAACCTACAGTTATTCATGGAACAATCAACAAGCAAAGGGCTCTCAAATCAAGACCCCATACTCTAACTTCCAAGAGCATAAACAAGTACAACAATCTACTTGAAGCACTTAAACAAGTCTCTTTCTCCATACATATATAGATCAAAGAAGAAATACAACTACAACACTGCTGTAATGGCTACTGCATAAAGCATATGGAGGCTGGAATGCCCTTGCAAGGTCATCTCCATCTTGGAACTCCTCCATAAATTGAATCAACACTCTAGTTGACCAGGGCACCCATAGGCTTCACTTTACAAAAATCATATTCAAGAGTGCTCCTTTGATCATGAAACCTATTCCAATAAGTTCATAATGCCCAAAAATGGCTATCTATCTTCTTTTTGCATTCAATTTGGTCGAAAATTGCCTTAGTTATCACTTCTGCTAGTCTCCCCACAATTTTCTCCTCCAAATCTGGCTTACTGCCAGTTAGATTCATTATCCGTAGTCTAAACTAGTAGTTCTGCCTAAATCGGTGGTTCCACCATCATTCCCACCTATCTCACGGTTAAGGGCGAGTGATCACATGCGAAGTGGAGGTCTTGCGGTTAAGGTGACAGTTCCGTAGTCTATCGTAATCACAATTGGCTTTACCAGGGGTAATCCTTATACACAGGACTTCACGCATTGCAACACGCGATTTGGAAATAAGGCAGACCCGATGAGTTATAAACTGCAGCTCTGAACATATCGCGTCCGAAACATCCCATATTGGCGTATAGAGCCTTACATCAGGCACTTTGCAGACCTGCTGGGTTATAAACTGTAATGCATAAAACATCGCATTCGAAAGTTTATCACTTATCGGAACTCATCACAATCATGCTTGAACCGGGGGCTGATTACCATGTCTTTACACGATGTGAGATTGTGATCACATCGCAACTTTCTCTGTGCCAGGGCTGATTGTTTGTACTCGTCCACCTTTCACCGATATGCGATTGCGATCCATCACAATCGTAACTCCAGCCAATATCACATCGCAAGCCAATCCTTGTTGGGGCCGATTTTGTAATGTGATCCACCTGTTGCTGCTATGTGAAATATGCGAGGGCCAATGGCGGGCTTCCACTTGGCCCCTCCTTATTCGCTGAAGGGCTATCCCATGTCATCCAATCCTGCCATATCATCAAGTCAACCCTGAACTTTGACTTGCTCTAACTCCTACATACGAGCTAGAATTTGAGTTTCTTTCACACTGTTGGATTCAGAATGACGAGCTCTTCGATCTAAAGCTAAACTTATCAAAATTCTAACACTTTGAAATTTTGACAAATTTTGAGTTCTTGATCACTCTCCCCCACTAAAAATCTTTTGGTCTTCAAAAGCATTAAATAATCTACAACTAATTTGTACTTTGTCTGCACCGCAAGTATCCTACATGTCATCCTTCCTTCTCCTTCACCTTTGTTCTTCGGAGCCATAAGTGATGAGATGACAGATGCATCCCCTGCAAACCTGTAGTACAATATCCTTCAAATTACATGTTTCGTTATGCGACAAAAAATTCAAGTCTTATGTTCTTCTCGACCTATCCATGTCACTATGGCCATCCACAACAACATCCTTCCCAAGAAGGATTCCAAGAAGATTATCTGCAAAATCCTTATCAAGGATAAGATCCTTAAATACTTTGTCAAATGAGCCCAAAACAAGCTTCACATAGTGAATGCTCATAAAAATCGAGTGCTACGCACATTTGGAACATCCTAAATGTGTTGCAACTACTCATACAATAGTCTTAAAATGCTTTTTAAAAAATGTGTTCAAGAAAGCATTTTACAAAATGGAATGAACTTGACTCCCAAATTTCTCCATTCAAATTGATTATCAACAACCAAACTAGCATTGTAATGCTTAAAGAAAAACACTATTGAATATTAGTGATTTATTTATGAACATCACTTTTACAAATTACCCAACTATGGGGATATGCAACTAGTGCAAAACAGAAACTTATAGACTTCAGCGGGACAAATAGTCCACCCATTTCTTATCCAACTAGGTGAATGAAACCTCTATTTGAACTTTCTCTTCTTCTGAAGCTGCTTTAGGAATGGTCGCATCTTGCACCAATTTTTATGTTGTCACTTCCTCTTATGGTTCTTGCATGATCTTCTTGCCATTACCAGGATGAAGATGTGGAAACAATTTCCAACACTTCTCGACCCAATTCCCACTGATATTGCAGTGAGTACATAAATTCTTTTGAGCTCCTCTCAGCTCACTTGCCTTTATCTTTATATGAGATTTTCTCCTTTCGGTCTCAATTCCAATAGACATAGACATCTTCTCGATGATTGCTTTCCTCTTATCGCACTTATCTACACAATGGTTAGATGAAAGGCAAAATGTGCATGGAAACATTTTTCTTAATACGTTATTCAAATCCGCGTTTTGTTTCCCACCTTGAAAAAAAATTGATTTAACAACATTCGAATTATTAGCATTCGAATTAACAGAACGGTTATACCTCTTTCTGTTGTCCTTTGTCTTACATTGCCTACGTGAGGAACTCACGTGGCTGGAAGAAATGTGCTTCCCCTCTTCTTCGACGCTTTCATCTCTCTTTGGAGACGTTTTCCCTTTCGAATCCTCCTTACGTTTGAGGAACCACACATGAACCAGTTTTGGGTGTAGGCGCCAACAGCTTGTCTCCTCGTGTCCTCCCTTATGGAAATAGGAACACGTGACCCATGAACCATCGCTAGAAGACCATTATTCTTTGGCGACATAGCCTAAGCCTTCGTATTTAGGCCTCTCTTTGGCTGCAATTGGATTTTTAATGCCCTGCTGGTTTATGCCAAGGCCTCCTCCCTTGTAACCCATCTTGGTCAAAAGTTTGGATCCAATGCCTTTACTGTGTTTTTCAAAGGCCACAAATGAATTTACAATAATACTTTTGCACAAGGAAGAAGCATGTAAATTCTTACCATTTGCTACATCCTTTGATTGGCATACGAAGATGCTTTCGAATTCCCTTTTAATTCGAGATGTGTCATCTTGAATTCTTGGACTCTCTTCTTTCAGCTCCTCAGGTTTGGGCGCTGATAGAACCTCATCTTCCACATCATGTGGATAGAAGGTACAAACTTGTCCATCTACCTTCTCTAAAGGAATTTCTACACTAGCATCTTGCATAAAAGTTGTAGAAAAACATGAAGATTGTGGAGAAGATGGTGGTTTATCACCATTCTTGTTACCTTCTTCCCTTGGAGAATATTCTCCTCTTTGAGGTCTAGATCCTTCACCTTGCAAATTGGTATTCTTCTCTTAATATAGGACTTTCACCACTTCTACCATGTCTAAGAAAGCCTTTCTAAAAGCCTTCACATTCTCTGGCATTCTTGCAGGCTCTCCTCTTGGGGATATGCATTTTTTAAGCTTCTACTGCAATTTTAGGTAGAACTTGGTGGTAGAGATTGAGAAAATCTTACTCTCCTTTCCAAAACCTTCTCCTTAATGAGCTTCAAAACACATTTACTTGCAAGCAACAGTCAATTCCTCCTTGCACAAAGTAAAACCATAGCTCTGATACCAACCTGATCTGAATTGGGGCAGATTAGTAATGCTATCCTAATTCCCCTCATTAGAATATAAAAATGTGCTTGAGGTTGAACTCACAAATAGCAAGTAAAAGCATGAATTTTATGTGTTTTTGCTTAAGATATTGAAGAAAAACTTAAAACATGAAACCAAAACACTAAATGGAAGCATGCATCAAACAATAATACACCAACCATTGATAAAGGGGTTCACCCCTCCTGGGCTACATCTCTCTGGATCAGCTCTAAAGGCTTGACGCCTTCTCATTATGCTCAAAATTCTTCAAATATAGAGTACATAAATGTGTTGACAAAAAGAGTGGCTTGTTTTCCCTTCAAGGAAACATTCTTCTGCAAATAATTCTCACTCTAAAAATATGACAACCTAAAGTTAGTCATGGAATAATCAGCAAGCTAAGGGTTTTCAAATCATGACCCCATACTCTAACTTCTAAGAGCATAAACAAGTACAACAATCTACTTAAAGCAATTAAACAAGTCTCTTTCTCCATACACATATAGAGCAAAGAAGAAATACAACTACAACACTATTGTAATGGCTACTTCAAAAAACATATGGAGGCTGGAATACCCTTACAAGGTCATCTCCATCTTGGAACTCCATAAACTGAATCAACACTCTGGTTGACCAGGGCACCCATAGGCTTCACTTTACAAAAATCCTATTTAGAAGTGTTCCTTTGATCCTCAAACTTATTCCAATCAGTTCAGAATACCCAAAAATGGTTATCTAGCCTCTTTTTGCATCCAATTTGGTCGAAAATTGCCTTAGTTATGACTTCTGCCAGTCTCCCCACAATTTACTCCTCCAAATCTGGCTTACTACCAGTTAGATTCATTATCTGCAGTCTAAACTAGTAGTTCCGCTAAAATTGGTGGTTCTTCCATCATTCCTGCCTATCTCGCGGTTAAGGGTGAGTGATCACATGCAGAGTGGAGGTCCAGCGGTTAATGCGACAGTTCCGCAGTCTGTCGGATATCACAATTGACTTTGCCAGGGGTAATCCTCACACACAGGACTTAACGAATTGCAACACATGATCTGGAAATAAGGCGGACCCGATGAGTTATAAATTGCAGCTCTGAACATATCGTATTTGGAACATCCCATCACATTTCGCATCGGTGTACAAACCCTTACATCAAGCACTCTGCGGACCCGCCAGGTTATAAACTGCAATGCATAAAACATCACATCCGAAAGTTTATCGCTTATCGGAACTCATCACAACTGTGCTTGGACCGGGGGGCAATTACCATTTCTTTACGTGATTTGCAATTGTGATCGAATCGCAACCTACTCTGAGCCGAGACCAATTCTTCATACTCGTCCACCTTTCATCGATATGTGATTGTGATCCATCACAATCGCAACTCCGAATCACAATCACAACTCCGACCAATATCGCATTGCAACCGAATCCTTGCTAGGGCCGATTCTGTAATGCGATCTGCCTGTTGCTGCGATGTGCGATATGCGAGGACAAATGGAAGGCTGCCACTTGGCACCTCCTCATTCTTTGAAGGGCTATGCCATGTCATCCAATCCTGCCATATCATCAAGTCAACCTTGAACTTTGACTTGCTCTAACTCCTAGATACGAGCTTGGATTTGAGTTTCGTTCACACTATTGGATTCAGAATGATGATTTCTTTGATCTGAAGCTAAACTTATCAAAATTCTGACACTTTAAAATTTTTACAAATTTTGAGCTCTTGATCAGCGATATCCATTGTCATATATGTGTGCCTAAGGAGAAACATGTGAAAGAGACATCTGCACTTTCCACACCTTTGCACAACGCTTCATAATCAATCGAAATTCATCGACTTCCACCGTCTCTAGAAGAACGTGGTGCTCTTGGGCATGGAATCCATGAAGGACTAGGAGCTATGGGCGACAATGGGAGTGTGGCCACTTGCTAGATGATACTTTATCAAGAGTACGCCCAAAAGGGACTTTAGAACTCAGCATGAGCTTAAGCTCCACCATGTTACAAGAGGTTTTAGTTTCACTAGTTTTGAAATTATTGAGATCATGGAATTATTGCCTCTGTGCTTGATCACCTATAGTGAATTCTTCGTGTTTCTCGAGCTGTCAAAAACATTGGCTATTTATCTAGTACCTCTGATCAAATTCAATATTCTCTACTATATTTTGTAACATGTTTGCTACATCTCCTCAATAATTAGATTTGTTGCTCGATTCGATATGATCGCTAACACGTCCATGCTTCCTTCATTTTGTTTATATTTTGAATGCAAGAAGCCCTTGATTTGTGTATGGTGTTCATTGATCTATGAAGCTTGTAGCTAGCCATAGCTTCCATAGGGATGGTCTAGGGACTCCAATTGCCATGCAAGATGCTCTCCACCTCAGCCTACATACACATTGCCCAGTTCCCCGAGCAAAAAAATTCAATTGATCCAAAGAGTGAATTTATCGTCCTACCGATTCATATAAAAGAGACTTGAAAATTGCTACACTGCCTCTCCACCCATGATCTATCACCGACACTACAACAAGAATCTCAAAACTCATGGACAAAATGAAAACCCATAACATCGATTCCCACCAACATACATAGTTGATATGGCTTTCATTGTTAAACATTACAAGGCACATGGGGCATGTGGAATAGTAGAATATGGTTGAGAAAAAAATGGAAGATACACTTGTGACTGTTGTAGATGAAGCAATCCCAATGGCTAGTGTTTAAGAATATCACAACAATTAACAATAATCGAAAAAAAATGACTCAGTTAATTTCCATCCTCGTCATGATACATAACTTAGTTGGTAGCCCTACTGATTTCAATCTTGTGCATCATATTATTTAAACGGTACATTATCAAAGAAAAGTGTATGTCAAACTATGAAAACTAGCAAATAGCTCGTGATCAAGATGCACATTTTATCGACCCGATGCATAGCTTAGTTCTTCGATATTGAGAACATTAAAAATTGAACCATGGATCGAGAGCTTCTATTTTCAATCTTGGTGTTAAGATTTGGAACTTCCATGCAAGTTTTATGCCTCTTAATTCTATGCCAAAAGAAAACCCTGTTATCAAGATTCTGCCACTTTGGTTTCATGCAAATACAACAAATTAGTACAATAGGTGGAGAGATTTGCAACACATTTGGTGAAGAATTTTGAAATTTTATGCCAAAGAAAGCCCTGTTATCAAGATTTTGACATTTCAGGTTTTATGCAAAATACAACAAATTAGTATCGTAGATGGAGAGATTTACAACATGTTTACTACATCTTTGAATTCAACTCTATACAAAGATGTCAGATAAAATAAATATGAGGCGCATTGAGAAAAAATTCCTTAAGAGTAAATTAGTAGGATGAGGTATTGCTCTTCTTGATGGCCAATTATGCTCTACCTACATGAATGAGAGAGGATCTTCAGTCTCCACCAAAATCATTAGATCCTCATTTATGCTCATTTTCCAATGTTCCTCCTGCCACCTTCCTTTCTCCTACCCCAACTAGCATTGCACTGGATTTGACAGAAAACAACGTGAGGCATGTTAGGTTATTTGTGTTTTCCCTAGTCCTTGCATGTGCAGAGCTTTGCTTTTGTGGAGCTTTTCACACAAGCAAAGCTCCTCAATAATGTTTGATATGCACAATTGTCCACACTGCGACTCAGCTGAAGCTATAATACTTGTGTGTTATTTTAATTTTGGATCAATTAATTGGTTCTAGTAAGTGTCCATGTTATATTAATATTTATATTAATGGAATCATTGAAGTAAAAAGTTCCATGAAGTGATAATTTGAGTTAAGCTATAACAGAGTTTAAAGTTGAGTCCAAAGCCATCTGGTAAAAAAATAATAATAGACATGTTTTCTATTAAGTCAGATTAATGTAAGATAAGTTGGTCATTTTCTTACTTACATCTGTCCATATCTAATTGACCATTATCATAAAAGCCCCACGCCATCAAAAATCAGTGCGAATTAGTCAATTTAGTTAAGTTGTCCTTTGACATGTAAATCGAATTGCAGAATCCATACATTACGCTAAAGAGTAGACCTTCTATGCCAAAATAAAACCATGTTAGCAAGATTCTACCACTTCGATTTCATGCAAATACAACAAATTAGTATCATAGGTGGAGAGATTTACAACACATTTGCTGAAGAATTTTGAAATTTTATGCCAAAAGAAAGCCATTATCAAGATTCTGACGTTTCAGGTTTTATGCAAAAATACAACAAATTAGTACTGTAGATGAGAGATTTTTTCAGAAGAAAAAGCTGAATAGTTATATTAAGGCAATATAAGAGCCAGATTGCTTACAGAAAGACACCTCTGTTGTGCAGATCACAAGATGCTCAGAGGTAGCAAAGAGAGACAAAAAGTGAAGGATAGATCATATGTAGATACATAGAGCTACATCATATGCAAATAGTCCTGAGAACAGATATATGAAACAAAATGCCACAAAAAGGAGCTATGCCCTGTTACTGGAGATGTAGTCGTAATATGAGCAGATACAGGGCATAATGGATTTCAAAGGGACTTTGGAGTCGTTGAAGATCCTATGATTACGCCACCTCCATACAAGACAAACCGTGATAATGAGAAGAGGGCGGCGTTTTTCACATTGTGTAGACCACCATTGGAAGGATGCATGCACAGAATCGAAGACAACATGAGTAAAATTGTATAAAAAGGCAAGTTCATACCAGATATCCTATGTGGCGCTGCAATGAAAGAAAATATGAAAATTTGACTCCTCATTTGCCTCGCAAATAGAGCATCTGCTGGGTCCATGCCATGATCTCTTTCTCAAATTTTCCCACGTCAGGTTCTTATTGTTGAATAGTAACCATGCGAAGAAAATCATCCTTGGCGGGCATCCAGTCTTCCATAGTGCCGTGGGGAAAATAGGAGCAGAACCCGGGACCTGTGAAACGATGAGCTCAGAATATATATCTTTGACACAGATAGGAGCAGAGGCGTTGGATGAGAACCAATATGGATGGTCAGAAGGACCCCTGCGCATGATCCCACAAGCCTGTAATGACGAGGTGACCTGTACCCAGACTGAAGAGAGAGGGGTCGGTAGACCGATTTGTTCAACGGATTTCCATATGGGGGAAAGACCCGTCCAATCCAGAATGATTTTATCCCAAGTGAAGATTCCCAGGTGATGCAAGGCGGAAATAACATCATCAGGTAGAAAGAAACATTTTTTGCTGGCAATTGGGTCTATACCAATGAGCACACGATTGCCAAAGTGCAAACGCCATCTGAGTTTAGACAGGAAGTGTTTCTCGACAGACTTAAGTGATCCGGATTTAAATAGGAACGCAATAAAATACAAAGATAACCATATACACAAAGATGCAGCGGAAATAATACTTCATTTCATTAATGGAAAATACTGAAATATGCTTACAACCGGAAATAGAAATAAACCAGCTAGGGCCATGGTAGCTTATCTCTGAGAAGAGATGTGTGGCTACATGCCTCTGAACTATGTTAGAATGAGGCTCGAAGGCCTATTTATTGTTGAGAAACAATGGAAAAACCCTTCACATTCCAAAACCTAACTCTGGAAGAT
>APFE031179937.1:0-11509 GCA_000404065.3 Pinus taeda
AGAATCCAAAATACTAACGAAGATTCTCCTGTAGAGGATAAGTTTCCATATGAATATTTGTTTGCAGTAACTACTAAGACTCCTTGGTATGCAGATATTGCTAACTATTTGGTTACAGGGAAGCTACCTCCACTCTTATTTTCTAATGAGAAAAGGAAAATTATTCAGGAGAGTTCAAATTATTCATGGATTTCTAATGAATTGTTTAAAACAGGGCTAGATTGTGTGATCAGAAGATGTGTTCGGGAAGATGAAATACTTGACATCCTCAAGGCATGTCATGATGAACCATGCGGTGGAGGACACTTTGCTGACAAGAGGACGGCCTATAAAATCCTCTCTTTAGGATATTATTGGCCTTCTCTCTTTAAAGATGAAAAACAATATGTCAGAAGATGTGACAGCTGCCAGAGAGTTGGGAGACGAACTCTTTCAAATGAAATGCCACTACAACCACAGGTACTCATCGAACCCTTTGAAAAATGGGCTTTAGATTTCATTGGAACAATTAATCCACCATCTAGACAAAAGAAATATATATTGGTTTGCACTGATTATGTCACTAAATGGGTAGAAGCCAAGGCATTGCCTTCTGCCACTGAAAATTCAGTTGTTCAATTTTTTTTTGAGGATATTTTTACTCGTTTTGGTGTCCCAAGATAAATTGTGACAGATCAGGGAAGTCAATTTACATCTAACTTGATGGAGAAGCTGATGGAAGAATACAAAATCAAGCACAGAAAATCTACTCCTTACCATCCTCAAGAAAATGGCAAGTGGAGTCTACAAACAAATTTCTTGAAGGCATCATTACCAAGACTGTTCATCTACACAGAAGAGATTGGGCAAAAAGGCTTCCTGAAGCCTTATGGGCCTACAGAACAACATGGAGGAATAGAACAGGACATTCTCCCTATGAACTTGTTTATGGGAAAGAAGTCCTGCTCCCCATTGAGTTCCAAGTTAAAACTTTCAAGATGGCAGTTCAATTGGGAATGGATATATCATAAGCCCAAAAGCATAGAATGGAGCAGTTGAATGAACTAGATGAGATCAAACAAGAAGCAATTCTAAGAACTGATCTAGTTCAATATCAAAGAGCTAAGTGGCATGACAAATACATTAAAGAGAAAAAGTTCCAAGAAGGAGATTGGGCATTGTTATTTGATTCCAAGTTTAAAGACTTCAAAGGTAAATTTCAGACTCATTGGCTTGGGCCATATGAGATTGACAAAGTCTTTAGTAATGGAGCGGTAAGAATCAAAACCATTGATGAATTTATAACTCCTCTTATTGTGAATGGTCATCGATTAAAGATCTATCATAAGCCACTCTCAAAGGAGGAATTTGTCAAAATCTTTCAGGATAATTCTGCAATAAAGCTGGTAAAGAAGAGCCCTTCTTCTCCACCAGTGTAGTCCTTGTTTTGTTTCTATAAAAAAATAAAAAAAAATGTATAAGCCTGAAAACCAATCACAGATTGGTAGTCTTATACAGAAAATAAATGGCGAAAATCAGAATCTTTTGACGCCCTATATTTTCCCAAAAAAAGGTCGCTCTTTCATTCCACAATTTCATGCCACTTCCCTTCATTTCACTCCACTTCATTTCATTTCATTCCACTCCACCCATTTCATCTCATTTCATTCTGCCAATAGAAGTCTTTTGCATGACCAATTTTCACTCACTTAGACATCATTTATCCATCTCCATTTAGTCATGTGATCATTGTATCAGTTTCTGCAGCTGAATCCTGTTTCCGTATCTACAAGCTGATTCCGCAGCTAGTTGTTATTTCCACAGCTAGCACCCTGTCATTCAACATTGGCAGTCAGATGATAGTTAAAAATAATAAAAATCAAATGCAGGTATGACCAAGGACATATTGTGAAGATATGAGGCACCTAAAAGCATCAACAAGGAGCAACTGATCAAAGGTTAGTGGACAAAAAGAGGCAAAAATTCCAAGGTATGAGTAAAAATTTATTTCAAATAGCATTCAAAGCACATTTTTACATAGTTATGAAACCATGGTTGCACTATATGCAATGATTGGCATTGATAGCCTCCATGACCGTTCCATGACCTATGATTCCTCCACGAACCGTGCATTTATTCTTCAAATAGCCTCATGATCAACCCTCGGATTTAAGTCGTGTTTGGCTGTACTTTGACACTCCACCTGTAATCATGGGGACGTGGTCGATTTGATCACGACTCTCCTCCGCCACATAAATTCCACAGCCATTTCATGAACGTGTTTACGTCTACTCCGTAGCCATCCAGTTTTAAATCCTGTCGGGCTTACTTTACTCCCCTACTATTCTATTGAAGTCACGGTTGCATTTCCACCTTGTTCACATAAGCCTCCGCTCCATTCCATGAATTCACTCCCGCTACCTGTTCTCTATTTTCCATTTCCAGTCACTGGTTTTCTCCATAAACCCTATTCACTCCCGCTAACCTAGCCGTCTCACCTCCGCTAATCCTTTCCTCACACAGACGTATTTTAAGACAAAAGGGAAGAATGGGTTTGTTGTTGAGGGCAGAACCGGAAGGGCCCAAGTTTATGGAGGGGTACCCGCAAGTGAAAAACATACTGAAGAAGGCATGATGGCTACGGTTTATTCAAAAATTCAAGGGCTACAACAAGGAGATTACAAAGACTTTTGCGAGGCCTTTTAACGGCCTGGAGGTGGAAGTTGGAGACCTTAAGTTTACAGTCACCAAGGCATCCATAGCAGCCGCTGCAGAACTCCCACAGGAGGGAGAACGCTGGTTCAAAAACAAAAGCTTTGACGAGAAGGCTTGGAGGGTTGTCCTACGCAATCCAGGTATGGATGTAACTATTTTTAAGCGAGGAATCCTTGTCCATGCTTTAGAAGAGAAGTGGGCCAGTTTATTGCTGATTATTCAAAAGTTCATTACCTGTGAGAGACGTTTTGGGTCAATGTATATGTATCGCACCCGGTTACTGATGAATTTCTTAGAAAACCAAACCCTTAATCTACCTTACTTTTTATTGAATAGTTGGAAAAAGATGGTCGTAACCGTCCAAAAGAATTTGGAGGACATAGAACCCCACCTGTATCATCACGGGCTTGTGAAAATTTTAAATGAAGACCAATTGAAGAAAAATAAGGATACCTGGGAACGGTTTTTGGTGAGAAACTTCTTTCAAGATCCCCCTGAAATACCTGAGAGCAGTACAGTGAGGAAGAGTAGGAGAAAGGAAACTAGTGTGAGAATTCAAGACAATCCTAAAGAAATTAATCAAGAAGATAAGCTGCCTGAAAATAGGAAGGGGAGAACTGAGGATAAGGAGCAAAGAAAACCAAAAGGGAAAAGAAACATAGACGTTGTATATCAAACCCCAGATCCTTCCCAAAAAGAAGACCACAAACCACTGTCTGAAAGACTAACTTGTCTTCAGGAACAATCAGCTGCAACCAAAAAGAAAGGAAAAGAAAAACAGAATATGGAGGAAGAAGGCACTAGTCCATAGCATTTAAGGAGAAGCTCTAGGCTTAAAGGGAAATAAGGACAGTACAAACCAAAGGACCTCACTTTATTGATTTAGGAGGAGAAACACCGGAAAAGCCTCCAGCGATTCTTCCTAGCCAAAGCCCACTCCATACTTCTTTTTCTCAGCCAAAATTTGACATGAGTCCTTCTCGGCCAGATTTGGAGATCAGTCCCTCTCAGCAAGATTTTGGGGTTAGCCCAAGGAAAGCTACACCTGAGATAGACCCGAATCAACAAGAGATGTATGATTATATAGAATCCTTGGAGAAGACAGCCACAAGACCAAGCACTTCATCTACCCAGCCTCATACAACATAGGACACTCAAATCCAATCATTGAAATAGGAAATTTTTGAACTGGAGGTCTTAAATAGACACATCAAGAGGGAGAATGAAACATAAAAGGAACAAAGCAGATTGGATAAGATTATTCATGATAACACCATGTTACATCTTGGGTTGTGGCAGAAGAAGAACAAGAAATTGAAGAAAAAGTGTAGGACGTTAAGTAGAGCACTTATTAACCTCAAATTCATATGCTTGATGAGGAAGCCCAAGATGTTAGCAGTACCAAGAAAGAGGAGAAGAGGGCTAGATGTGATGGCAGAGGTCTTAGAGCACATGAACTAAAGGGAATATAGTCAAAATTTTGGTTGCATGGGGACATGCAACACCTTCACAGTGGGGGTATGTTGAGCCCTAAACCTGCATCTTTCCTACACATTTTCCTAGATTCTTTCCATTCACCTGGACCTCCTAAGCTATCAACATCATTGCATATTAATCATAAAAGAGAATTTAAAGTGGTTTTTAACTATGTCCTTGTGTTTGTTGTTTGAATTAGATTTTTTCTTATGAGCTGTGGAATGCAGCCACTTTCCGCAGTTGGTTCAACTTTCCGCAACTGTTTTTGTTAAACTCCAGGTTGTAGGTGTTATCAGGAAAAGTAGGCCACATGGGCAATTTGGAAATGATCAGGACATGGATCAGGTCCTATTGGTCTAGCCAGATTCATCAGAAAAAGACGTGGTCAATGGTGGTCAAGCGGTGGTCAAACAGGGGAGTCCTACAACAACAAGACTCCATTTTCAAACACGTGAAGGTTTTCGTGGTCATTTCTAGATCTCTCGAGGCATGCTAACACCTGTAGGTTGACCACGATGTGAATCCAACAACCATTTTCAATAGATTGCATAATCTCGACAACCATGATGCTAAATCCGTGGACGTTGTCTTTTACGTGTCCTCTGTCAACGTAGTTTCATAGGAAAATAGTTGTGAATTTCTTGTTATAAATAACGCATTTCCAAACACATACAATTAGTCTTTTTGCTTATGTAATTTCACTGTTAAGTTGTTGTGCCGTGACACTAGTCCCACTGTGTTAACGTTGTTTTGAGATATAATAGAAGACTCTGTTTCTACATGATTGTGTGAGCATAATTCTTGATTGATAACCGGTTGGCTGGGGCTGTGCAGAGGGCCCCTGCACACTAAGGTTTTATTCTTTTATTACTATATAGTTTTATGTAGTGTTTCTTTAATTCCATTGCATATATTCCACAGTTATTCACTCATGTATATTTCTTTTGATTATTAACATTTCACTCATGTTCATGATATTACAAGCTTTGTATAGTACTGTTAATGTTGATCAGTGTGTGTGTATGTTTCAGGATAGAAGTAGGCCCGGGCACTTTTACGCATTTCCTTTTGCAAAAACTAGTGACATGGAATCAATCTTTCTGCTGAATTGCTTTTCTTAGTTCTTTTTATTCCAATTATGTTTTGTTGATTTCAGTTTAGTTCATTTTCTTTATTAGACAATTTAGATATCAGATTGCTCAAGTTGTTGATGATTACCTTCGAAAGCCATAGCTTAGACTACCTGGCGAGGGGTCAGACTATGAATTGACGTGATTTGATTTTAGTTTTACTTTTTTGCAGTTAGATATTAGATTGCTCAAGTTGTTGATGATTACCTCCGAAAGCCATAGCTTAGACTACCTGGCAAGGGATCAGACTATGAATTGATGTGATTTGTTTTTAGTTTTACTTTTCTACAATTAAATATCAGATTGCTGAAGTTGTTGATGATTACCTCCGAAAGCCATAGCTTAGACTACCTGGCGAGGGGTCAGACTGTGAATTGATGTGATTTGATTTTAGTTTTACTTTTCTACAATTAGATATCAGATTGCTCAAGTTGTTGACGATTACCTCCGAAAGCCATAGCTTAGACTACCTGGTGAGGGGTCAGACTATGAATTGATGTGATTTGATTTTAGTTTTACTAGATTGTAATTTTTAATTTGTTTGTGTGCGGTAGCTTAATTCATTTTTCTATTTAGGCAGTAACAGGGATAATGGTTTCATGATTCATAGTTCATTTCTTGTTTGAGTTAAATAGCAACACATCTTCATTTTTGTTCTGGTATTAATTTCATCATTAGTATGTTCTAAGACCCTCTGAAGCGTTAAGATCTGGAAATTACTATAAAAGACATAATTGCCTTAAAATCTATATCCATACTTGTCTTCTAGAGTTTTCTTTCATCTTAGGAGACAAACAAGTACCATAACCCAACAAGAACCTAGAACATTGTAACATCAAAAATAAGTAGCTAAAACATATTTTATGAGACGTACACTACTTCAATACTTGAATTATCGAACCAACGTGTATACGCGCCTTTGCTATACTGAACCTGCGTATAGATGTATAAAAGATAATTTACCTTTTTCAACTATTCAGACATTAGTTCTACCCAGATCATCAGATTTACAAATCAAGACGTGTCAAATATAAAAGATCAAATTCACAGAAAGATACTTCTCTTCAAGCCTTAAGACCTTGACCGATCAATAGAACTTATCCTTCTTCTAGCGCTCAGGTTCCTCCTTGATTCAGATCCAGCTATGCACCATAACCCAATCACCAATATTCTAGATCTTGCTCTTCATTAGATATTCAATACTTGAGTGCCTTTTCCTAATGATCTCCTCCTCCTTTTATAGTCTTAGGCCTTACTCAATACCATGGTCCAAAAGCACTTAGAAGCAATACCTTGACCAAATACTTGGGGTCAACACTTCGGTCAAGATACCTTGGATCAATACCACGAGTCAAAATACTAGGGGCCAATTACCATGACCAAAACCAAGTTTTCCAACATGTACGCACTTTTCCTTGTGTGAAAGTGTGTGTATACGCATACGCACCTTCTGGACTTCTAAACCGTGTGTATATGTGGCTTGGTCAAGGGGAACCTGCGCATATCTCTTTTCCTTCATTCTAAGAGTCTGAACTGTGATTTGTCATCTGAGTGAGTTGCCATAAAGGACAACACTGTGTCATAGCGCCAAACCTGTGTCATAATGCCAACACAGTTTTCGAGAAATCGACCTCCATCACCTACAACCATTTTTTAATTTTCTCGGTATTCATGCATCCATTTAAAAAAAAAAAAAACATGGGGAGATATATATGCATGATGGTAGCATGCCCAAGCAATTTCAAAAAATTACAGTGCACGGTTTCCAAGAAATCAGATTCCATCAACTTCATCCATTTGTTTTATTTTTTTCAAGATTCATACATCCATTGCCCAAATGTTTTTATGGGGTGGTGCATAAGGATGATGTCAACATGCTCAGAAAATTTTAAGTCAATACATTCTACTGTTTGAGAGATATGGACAAAGCAAGACAAATTTGTTGTTTCATGTAGTACCACTATAGGATGTCCTATTTCTACTACAAGATGCCCTGTTTTACTACAGGAAACATGCCGAAAGTTTATGAGATGGTGGGAAAGGTAAAATGAAGTGTGGGAAAGGTGTCTAATGGTGGAATAAGGTATAGGAAAGGTGAACATCACCCATGGACAAACCCATCACTTCAAGAAGGCCAAATTTGACTATGATAGCTTGCTCATGGTAACTGGAAGACAACGATTTAGAATCACCAAGCTATGAATACCTGCGTAGAAGAAAACAAATGAAATATCACCTCCAGAGGACCATGGATCAATCATCAACTCAACAATAGCATGCATGTATTTCCAACAACCATTAGGTAGGCACAAGTAAGCAATATTCTTGACCTCTTCTCTTGAGCATATTATAGTTAGAATTTTGTTGTCAATGCATGAGAGATGAGGTTTTATAAGCTAAGGATGGGTTAGCAATCTCACTCTTTCACTCATGCAATGTGGAAAATCCAAATTATGAAGGGTGATGATTTCAAGGAATGGGGATAATAGTTAAAAAACGAAATTTGTGCAAAGGCCAAGTCACCAAAGCACTCCAAGCCCTCCATCCACTTCATATCCACTATCTATCCATCATTCATCCATCCCATTTCATAAAAAAAAAAAAAAAAAAAAAAAAAAATATATATATATAATATAATATATATATAATATATTTTTTTTTTTTTTTAAAAAACATACCTACACCCGTCTCACCCTAAAAATTTCTTGAAAAAAACAAACACAACATCCTCTCCATTTTCACAAACCTACACTATTCCCTATGAGCTCTAGCATCAGCCTCCAACCCCTCTACATCATTTTTCATCACCCCCATATAGTTATAAGGCCCTGAAGGAAGAAGGAATGACTGTTACAGGAAGACAGAATGCTGCTACAAGAAGGAAGAAAGGAACAAATTGTGTTAAAACCCAAAATGACAGTGCCTAAGAAAGACCTAATCAAAACAAAGAACTCAAAGTCCTACTTTCGCTTTCCTTTGTGAAAATAGATAAGAGTGGAACAAAGGGAACCAACCTTAGTCTTGTTCTTTGTTCCTTATTTGATTCCTCTCCTTCCTGATAGATCTTTACCGCTTCTTCTTCATCTGCCCAGCTTCAAAGAGCACCTGTAGAATCAAAGCAACATACTACTATCGAAGAATAGAGATCTATATTCATAAATAACGCAGGACCAGATATGTGTTAACCATACAAATGCATATATAATCAAACATACAAGAATATGGAGGAGAACTTGAATAGCTTTATTAAGATCAAGAATAGCAAGAGGATTACAACCATATGTTCTGACCCAGCATCATCCTCCAACAAGAAAGCCCTTCTTTACCTCACGATCATCTAGACCACAAAAGAGAAGAAGAATACAATAAAATGAAATAAGGCATTCACCATCAAAATAGAACTCAAACTGCAGTGATGAAGATAGGCTTTCCAAGAGGTCTCTAATCCCTTTCTAGCTTTTTTCCAAGGCCTAAAAGATGTTATAAAAATGGGAGAAATACATGGAAGTCAAGTTCAAGGCCCACCCTAGGCTCAGACAATCATTTCTGCTCAAAACAAATTTAAACAGGATTTCTTGTAGTACTACAGGAATTGCTACAAGGTTTCTTGTAGTACTACAGGAACCGCTACAAGGCCTCCTGTAGTTTTTACAAAAATTACTACAAGATGTCCTAGTTCTCATATAAAGGCATTTTGAAGGTTTCATAGGTGTCCAAATGGTGGAACAAAGTAGCAAAAGGTTGGAAAAGGATGTGGAAGACCTTGTCAAACTGAAAAATATTCAAGAACCCATCTTGAATAAGGGGAAGAAAGCAAGCTAATGGTCTCAATAAACACTGTGATTTTTTCAATGCACAAACAATTTTGGAAAAATGAGTAAAAATGGAATGAAGGTTTCAAGGGAGAGGATATGAATGAAATGGATCTACAAGCCAACAAAGTTCACTTGCAAAGAGGAAAGTTATGTTTTTTTCTTAAAAGGCTGTTAAACAACCATGATAAGAACAACTACATTTTTGTGCTTGTCCTTGCAAAAATTACAACCAAGATTCTTAAGAGAAAGGACCGATGAATACATAAGAGAGAGGCCACCAGAGCCATGAATGAGGCACAATGAGGTCACTAAGTTGCTCAGAGGATGAGCAACGATTTCAATAGTGAGGTATGATGGGCCTCTAAATTAGACATAGATTAAGGCCATGCCTCTAAATTAGACATAAATTAAGGCCCATGTTATGAAACTAGCTCACAAAAAGATAGAAAAGATAGATCAACACCTTAAAATTCAGCATCTTTGAGGGGGCAACCTCCTTTACATTACACAAATAAACAATTCTTGAATGATTCAAATGAAAAAACCTCCTTTCTATATATAGGAGTCTAAGGGGTCACCATATAACCAAGCCGACCTAACAATAATAATATAAAAGCACAAAAATAACAATAATGGGAGTCTATGGGGCACAATAGTAATAATATGGGGACAATAGGGGCACAACAATAACAATAAGGGATACAATGAAAATAGTAATGGGGAATCACTAGTATTATAGGGACTTAACATGCCCCTCTCCTTCAAAAAAGTGTTTTCCTCAACGCTTGAGTAGTTCTGGATGCTTTTGTATAAAATTCTCATCCTCGCATGTGGAATCTTCAATGGGTGAGTTCTTCCACTTGATGAGATACTCTGAAATTGATTGATTTTGTAGTTGTCAAGTTCTTGTTTCTTTGACTGCTTCAGGTCCCAATATGATTTTTCCTTCCTCATCAAGTTCCGACAATATTGTTTGAACTGGAATCTTGTCACCTATAACCTTATTTAAGCATGAAACATGGAAAACTGGGTGCACTCGGGAAGCCGTAGGAAGCTCCAATTTGTATGCCATAGTACCTATCTTTTGCAACACCTTGTATGGACCATAATACTTTGGTGATAATTTATTATCCTTCTTAACTTACTTGAGGGGCATCTGTTTATATGGTTATAGCTATAGGAATACCCAATCACCTACATCAAAACTTCTTTCACTGCGATGTTGATCTGCTTGCTATTTCATTCTATTCTGCGCCAAGGTGAGGTTATCCTTTAAGAGTTGGAGAACTTGTCGTTGATTCTCAATGTGATCTTCCACTGCTTGAACCTTAGAATTTTCTCTTAAATATGATGTGATAGATGGTGGATGATATCCGTAAAGTGCCATAAATGGGGTCATTTTTTTGTAGTATGGATGGAAGTGTTATACCACCATTCAGCCAGAGGCAACTATTTGACCCATTGTGACTGTTTATCAGATACAAAGCAACGAAGATATATTTCCAAACATTTGTTTACTATCTCAGTTTTCCCATCAGATTGAGGATGATAAGATGAGCTATGAGCTAACTAAGTACCAAGACAAGAAAATAATTCCGTCCAAAAATTTCCTATGAAAATGGGATCTCTGTTGCTTACAATAATCTTTGGGTTTCCATGTAGCTTTTGAATTGTTTCCATAAATTCAGTATAAACTGTACTCGCTTTAAATGGATGAGATAATGCACAAAAGTGTGCATACTTGGTAAGTCTGTCAACTACCACCATGATAACAATCTTTCCTTTGGACTTGGGTAAACTTGTGATAAAATCCATTGAAACCTCCTCCCAAAGTTGGCTTGGAATGGATAAAGGTTGTAATAGCCTTGGGGTCTTAATTGTTTCAAATTTATTTTGTTGGCAAACCAAACATTTCGCCACAAACTTTTGAATATTCAATTTAAGGCCATCCCAAAAAAAATCTTAACCTTGTGGTAGTTTTTTAGAAATCCTAAGTGCCCTCCTAAGGGAGAGGCGTGCAATTCCCTAAGAATCTATTGTTTTAGTTGGGAATTCTTACATAGGTATAACCGATCCTTGTACCATAACGAATCATTTTTCCAGCTAAATGTATCAGATGTACTGGGATCTTGTTGTATCTTTTGAATGAGTGCGCACACTTCCTTGTCATTCTTCCATTCATCCCTTTCTTCATTTATCCAATCTGGTTGGATTATAGAAATGGCACAAAGAAATGCTTCCACATCCTCATCCTTTCTTGAGAGTGCATCTGCGAGAACATTTTTGTTCCCTTTTTTGTAGGTGATCTTAAAGTCATAGCCCAACATCTTTGTGACCCATTTTTGCTGCTCTTCTGAAGATAATATTTGTTCTAAAAAGTATTTAAGACTATCA
>APFE031179937.1:13616-24773 GCA_000404065.3 Pinus taeda
TTTCTTCCTCCTCTTCACAATTTATGTAAAATAATTTCTTCTCATCACACTTATGACCTTTAGTGTATTTTCTATCACAACTGTAACAAAGCCCTTTTTCTCTTTTTTCTTCCAATTGTTGTGGTGTCCACCTTGTAAGTTGTGGATGGCTAACGACAGTAACACTTCCATCTTTATGATTGTGAGTGGTAGGCTTCCTTGTTGCCATAATTTTTCTTTCCATTTTTCTTGGAAACCTGAATGCCTTCTCCAATGAATTTGGTTCCCAAAGACGAACCTCATGTTGGATGTTATCTTTTAAAGTCCCTATGAACACATCAGTCCTATGCTCCTCTGGAATATCTTTTATCCTTATATTCAATTTTTGAAAGTCCTCAATGTGCTCCATCATTGAACCCTTTTGTTTGAGATTTATCAGTTGGCTAAAAAAGTGTTGCTTTTTGTATCCTCATAATGTGCTATCATTTCATCCGTAAAAATATCCCAAGTGACAATTTGTTTACGAGAGCAAAGCCATCGATACCATACAAACTAATTTGGTTCCAAATATAAAGTTGCAATGCGTACCTTTTGTGTGTTTTACACATTATGGAGATCGAAAAATTGCTCCAATTGTAGTATCCATGTTCCGGGATCCTTGCCATCAAACTTCCTCAAATCGATCTTTGGAACATGGTGGTTCTTTAATCCAATGTTAGAGTCTTAACATTTATTTTGTTCTCATCATGAGTTTCCTTTACTACCCTTTCGTCATTAGTAAGCATTTCTTGTAGAAAATTTGTCAAATTTGTCTTCAAATCTTCCATGTCTGTCTTCAAATTATCCATCTTAGCTTCCATGCCATCCATCTTAGCTTCCACGTCATTCATTTTAGCTTCTATGCCTTTCTTTAAACCATCCATCTTATTTTCCATGCCTTTATTTAAACCATCCATCTTAGCTTCCACGCCAGACATATTAGCTTCTACATATTTCTTTAAACCATCCATCTTAGATTTTGTTACTTTTTGTGCGAGTGACATTTGTTGCACTTGGTCTCATAAATTTGATATATCATGTTGCATTTCTTTCTCTTCTTCATGAGTCACGCTAGAGCTTTAAAATTTCTTACTAGGTGTTTCCATTTTCTTTCTTCAAGTCATCAATTACCGGTAATAATTCTTCACTATGCCCTTTGAAGAATTTTTCAAACCAAGCTTATGCAAAAATTTAAAAAAAACTACACGTTTTTTTTCACTTTATAGGAGCTTCATATTGAATATGATGTATTTCTGTAATTTTGGATCTCCAAGGTCTGAAATTTCTTCCTGTGGTAACCCTTTGAGCAATATTTTTAACACCGCAAGTCTGATCAAGATTGGGTTCTCCAATGAAGAGTTACGCAAAATCTCTCACGATGACCTGAGTATAGACTTGTTCAGTAGAGCGAACTTGTACGACATACTGCAAGCCACTGTTTCAACCTTAGGTTCTGAAAATGGTAACAAAAAAATTAGAATATGTCCTCTTTTTGTAACTTCTTACGAAAATTCAATCTGATGCTCGGAGAGAAAGTTATGACGATTTTCCCAAGGTGACCTGTTTGGAATGTAATTCACGAGTCTGCAAAAACCCTAACTTCCTCAGATTATATCTCTGAAAATATAGTGATACAGGATCCGAAATTCGGAGCCGAAGTTCAGACCAATTTCTTCTCAAATGGTTTTCTTTTTAGCTTCTGAAACTTCGTAGCAAAAGATTTATCGTGAAAACTCCACGATGACCTGTTTTAGATTAAATTCTGGAGCTTGCAAAAACACTAAATTCCTCAGATCATATCTCTGAAAATATAGTGATACAAGATATGAAATTTGGACACGAGGTTCAGCAAGATTTCCATTCAAATGGGTTTTTTTCACTTTTGAAACATCACAGAAAAAAAAAAGTTATAGCGAAAATTTCACGATGACTTGTTTAGAGCAGCGAAACCCTAGAATCCAAAGCTCTGATACCAAATGTTATGAAACCAGCTCACAAAAAAATAGAAAAAAGAGATCAACGCCTTAGAATTCAGCCTCTTCAAGGGGGCAACCTCCTTTACATTACACAAATGAATAATTCTTGGATGATTTAAATGACAAAACCTCCTTTCTATATATAGGAGTCTAAGGGGTCACCATATAACCAAGCCGACCTAACAATACTAATATAAAGGCACAAAAATAACAATAGTGGGATTCTATGGGGCACAATAATAACAATATGGGGGACAATAGGGGCACAACAATAACAATAAGGGATACAATGACAATAGTAATGGGGGAATCACTAGTATTATAGGGACCTAATAGCCCATCTGACCATCCTTCAACACATTAAACCTCTTTTTGGATTAGATAATGTATTTTTAACTTTAATATGTTCATTAAGAAGGTTTATGTATAATTGCATATTTGTGCCTAATATTATTTATTTTTGTGGAATATTGTGAAAATATTGGACAAATTATGGAAATTTGGAGGAGGAGATAATTTAGGGACCTGCTCCCTACTACAAGAGGATCAATATTAAATAATAAATCAATAATATATTATTGAATTATGACACAGATTGTGGAGCTCCAATGATTGGTAAAATCTAGAAATGTGTTCCCTGCCATTTAATGCAGATTCTTAGTATTGGGAACTACATCCACTAATGAAGGTATTTTGGTGGGGAAAGATTTCTTCTTTCACGGGGAATGATTCCTAATCATTTTGTATAAGTACGAAGTTGAATTTGCCTCTAGGGGTAGATTTTTATTAGTCTTCTTGTGGAGATAACTCATATTTTTGCAGCTCCATTGTCATTTCTTGCAGGGGTGAAATTGTATTGATGGAAATAATGGAGATTGGTGCCATGTTTAGCTTCTAAATATTGGTATCCTCCATAGCATTCTGAGTTTCCTTGGGCTTGGCCATCCCAGGAGCCTCAGAGCCCTTTTGTATCATTTATTTTTCTTATTTTCATTTCTTATTCACATACATCTCTTGTTCTTATTTATTTCTATTTATGCATTTAGTTTTAATGATTTCTTGTTGTAGGATTGGGTTAAATGGTTGATGTAATTTCTTTTACAGGATCACAAACATCATTTCATCCTTGGAAAAGCTTTGGAAGGTCATAGTAATAATTGAGCTACTTGGATTAGTTTGCTTTTTCTGAAATCAAGATTTTTGGAACTCCTTTGTGGCAAATAATAGTGAATTTATGCTATTTTTTAGAGCATGCTAACGAGTTTCAATCAAGTTGGTTCCACTTGCATTAGATCACAAAAACATTCTAGTTAATAACAAAAATTACCCCATTACATTTTCACTTGATTAGGTTATGCATTTGATAGATTTACTAGCTCACTAGTTCTCGAATTTCTAGATTTTAAACTAGTAATTTCCTGCCATTTTTAGCAGGGGTTAACAGAGTTATTTTTGAGTGATTCCACTTGGAATGGAGACCTAATACATCCTAGTTAATAAAAAAAAATTTCCCATCCAATTTGGCTTTTCTTTGGTTGGTCATTCGATGAATTATAAATCCATATAGCAAATTTGTTGTTTCCTGTAATAGTACTACAGGAAACGTTGTAGTAGCCTTCCAACATGCATATATTTGCCCAAATTCATTGAAGAAGGTTGGTTATTGTCCCTTAGGGTTGAATCAAGACCCCTAGGCTCTAAATCAATGATTAGGGAAGACTGAAAACCACTTAGGATTTTTCGTTTTACCCATGCAAAACATTTCAGCTATTTGAGTTAATGGACAAATTTATGAATTGGATAATACAATGATGATTTTCTTGATTGCCACATCCAATGAACTCTGTTAATAGATCTAAACTCATTGAAATGTAATGGTTGAAATTTAGTTCATGGTTTTTACTTTATGATATTAGAATAGGTTTCTTTCCTTGTACTTTCTTTCTTGCAATAGGTTAAGGTTTCCATTTTGAGCATTTCATTTTTGCAATTAGTTTAGGATTTGAATTCAGTACATGCACTCCATTACATCATGACAATGAAGGAAGGACACATTATATGTTGCACATATAGTGTCGATACCTCTTAATTTTGTATGAACCCTGGGTTGATAATTAAAGTCGATTACCTTGGGAGTTGCAACATTATTGTTGCACTACCAAGGCTCATCAAAGTGTAAGGCTCACTATCATATCCACTGTCTGGGAAATTGAAAACATGAGGAATGTCTGCAATAACCAAGATATATTCCCTTGTACGTATGAGTTTTGTAATTCCTTCACAAGCACATTGTATTATTTGATATTGGATAGTGTCCAACCCATTCCAAATGAAATGAGTAAGGGTAGGATCAAATTCAGCATTCCTAAGACATTGTTTTCTCAATCTTTCCAACTTAATTTTTTCAATGAAGCTTTTGAAAGTATTTTGTACTCCAGTCGCATATTTCTTCAACATCTTTAATGAAAAAAAAAAATTACACATGAATAAAATGAATATAAAAATCAACATACATTTTTTAATGCAAGATAAAAATATTTAAGTGTTGTTGTAGAACTTGATTCTCAGTAGTTGCGTACAACATCATTTCAATTCTCTTCATTCAACATTCTAACCATATGTTCTTGTATTTTCATATAAATCTTATGAATGAAGAAATAAAGTAAAAATTGTTAGTATAATGATATGTATAACAAATAATACCAGCAACAATATGTTATATTTAAAAGAAAATTATAATCCAAGAAAAAAAGTAAAAATAATTCAACAAACTTACTTTTGAAATTTTGAGCACATTTCCTCCAATGACAATTCACTTCACTTCACACGACATAATATTGATTTGAGTAGTTTGTCATCCTTCACTCCTTGCAATGTTCTTCAAGGTGTGATATTCATATTATCTGGAAGTTGCTTCATTTTAGGACCTGTCTTACTGGTGGTACATATTATGAGTTTAGATTTTTTGACCTTTTGATTTTTTATGACAATATTCTCCCACATATCGAAAATGTCATCAATCAATTCCATATATCCCCAGTTTGAAATTCCAACTGGAAAATGTTATTCATGCCTCTGAATATTTTTGAATTTAATTTGCCACCTTTTGATTTGATTTTATTCTCAGTTTGATAACATGTTTCCATACAACATTTATTATGAAATCTTAAACTGACTTTTTTCTTATCCCCACCACATTTTTCTACAAATTCATTATGAATAAATCTGACCCTTTGGAAGAAAGTCATAGACATTCTATACTCATTATCTGCATTATGATCCCACGCCAATAACTTTGTCTCTGTTTCTGTTAAACCAACATAAATGAAGCATTTCATTGTTTCAAAAAGATAGTTTCTGGGATATTCCTCGATCAATTATCTTTTAGCCTTTGCTGAATGGTTCCCTCCAATTACATAATATATGTAGTCAAAACAGAGTGTCCTATCAAATGCATCCTTGTTGGGAACTTGATTTGAATAAACAAAAACCATCTAATCCACCACTTGTGCATATGGCTTGTACCTTAATAATGTTTTCAATTTATGGACATGTAGGTGATGTGCCCTTCTAATTTGATATTGAGATTGTCCTTCATCTGGCCTACAGAATAGGGTGGCATTAAGCTCAAATATTTTGCCTCTATTAATTAACTTATTCTTCCTCAAGTGATTTCGAATGACATTTTGTTTTGTTTTCATAATGTCATTCTCTGAATCAGCACATGATGTTATGATTTCTTTGTTTCCTTTAGAACTTTCACTTTGTTCTTCATTGTTGCTTATGATTTTAACAGATTCCCCAACTTTTGACTTCTTCTTATTCCTAGCTAACATATCTTCTTCTACATAAACAATATCCTCGTCATCAAGTGGAGGAGAGACATCCATGGGCATTTTTCTTTTTGGTGTTTTATTTCTTTTCTCCTTTTCAACAACAGTTCTAGCCTCCTCCTCACTAATCATAACATATTTTTTAGCTTCAGCTATAAGTGCCATATCTTCAAAAGAAATGTGTTTACCTTTGTTAGATTGACCCGCTGTATGGATTCTTTGATGATCCCCTAAATGTACTATTACAGTGTCATGGAATGTTGATATTTGCTTCATTCTCCTTTCTTATTTTCACTCTATATAGAAACTGTTGATCACATTCATAATATCTGGCTCTACATAATAAATACCCGCGAGCATTATTGAAATATTCTCACCAAAATTCTTTCAAAGAAAATACAAGATGTCAATAATCAATCGTTTATAAAAAAAATTAATGATCCTGACAATAATACATAACACATAAATATAAATAAGCATGTTTAAAATTGTTATTTGAAATGTTGGATGAGATTTCTTCACACAATGGTGTAGATTCTTCATTTATGTCATACTTGATCTTTGAGAGACAATATCTAACATTTTCATGTGACTTTGGCAATTTTGCAAAAACATAAACAATGTTTGAATTTGACACCAAACATGTCTCGTACGCTGTCTATCACTTCATATGGTTCACCCATGTAAATCATACCACAATATAGATAGATATGTGTACTATCATCATATTCAACATCTTTAACATGCCATGTAAATTTTGTTTTATTTATTTCTCGTGAATTCATCTATTCATAAATAATATTTGGCGTACTTGATAGGCCAGTTGGTTGACTTTTACGATGTTTCTCAGTCCGAGTATGTTCAACAACTTTAGATAATGGAATTGTTGTCCTTGTTCCAGACATATTCACAGAGACCTTCCTTAATGTCATCTTCCTAAACCTATATATATGTTAATTAAAAAACCATATATACTACTTAAGAAATTAAAAATTAAAAAAAAAATAACAATATAATTATTATTTAAATATAAAAATAAGTTAAATTATTATGTAATTTTAAATTTTTATAAAATTTATATACACAAATTTATAAAAATATTATATATATAATTTTAAAATTTATTTAAAAAGTGTTATTTAAATATAAATGTAAAAAAAAAACTTATAAATAATTTGTATCAAAACTTTTATAAAAAATTTATATATATAAAATTTTAAATTATTAAAACATTTATATATATATATATATATTATATATATATATATATATAATTGATATTAAATTATATATATATATAAAAAATAAAAAAATTTTTGAAAAACATTTAATTTAATTTTTTATAATTTATATATAAAAATAAAATAAAAATTTATTATTTAAAAAGAATTATTTTAAATTTTAATATAATATAAAATATATTAAAATTTAATTTAATTGTTTTTGGTTTTTTTATTTTTTTTTTATTTAATTATATATTTTTTTATTTTTATTAATTTAAATGTTATTTTATTTAAAAAATAAATAAAAAAAATTGCACCACCCCCCTTGCCCGCCCGGGCCCCCAGCCAGTAGCCAAAGGGCCGCTAACCGAGGGCTCAGGCGAGTGGGGGGTTGTGCGCTACACAGTGGATGTTTTCACAGGAAACCCACGAAACCAACATGTTCTTTTACACAATGGATGTTTTCACGGGAAGCCCATGAAACCGACATGTTCATTTATTCTTACAAGTAAATACACAGTGGAGAATCATGCATAATTGTACTCTTTTTCTTTTTTTAACAAAGAGGATGCTCATTCACAGAGAACCCTCGAAAGCTAGAAAAGTTCTGAATTATTGTCTTGAGGATTTAATCAAGAAGATCCTTTAGGACTCCCTGTCATAATCATTATTTGAATCATCAAAACCTTCATTATGATATTGGGCTTGCCAGTCCAAATTGATGCCAAGTATAATTTGACTTAACCATGGTGGTTCATGACCAAAAGAGACATAGAAAGTTGAGAATGACATGTGGGGATCCAATTTATCTGGAGGGATCCCAACTTCTCCCAAATACTCAATATTAATTGTAAAGTTATGGTCAAATGGAGAACTTTTATCATGGTTTATTTCAACTGTTGTGCCTCTAAACAGGAGATCGAACTCAAAAATATCATATCTGAGAGCTCCTTCTTCCATTTCTTTCTGTAAGGCTGATAATGTTCTGTATGGGCTTCTGTAGTCAAAATCTTCTTTCCTTGGGACATATGAAACCATTAGGATATCCACCGATTTACTCGAGTGTTGAAATGGGGACATAACATCCTCACAATACATAATAACAAAGATTCTCTCAAATGCTTTCATATACTAGTGAATACCACAATATTCAATCCAACTAAGATTTGGGTCAAATATATAGATTATCCTGGGATATGGAGCTTTTGCCCGACCAAAGTAAACATGATCATTTTGTATAAGATGCCAGTTAATATCATAATTATGTTGGCCTTATGGTGAATTAAACCACATTAACACCCTCCACCCCCACCCTCATAGATGAGGGTGGCGGTGGATGCACATTAACACCCCCCACCCCCACCCTCATATGTGAGGCTGGAGTTCAATCTTACCTTGTGCGACTATTAGACCAAGATAACCAATCTTTGCTTTTCCAATAATGAACTTATCAGGAGAGCTAGATAAAACTAAACCATGCTTATATACAAACGGTAGAATGTTTCTAAATGTTGTATGTGTTGCTAAATATCTCTACTAAAAATCAACAAATCATCTATGTATACAATGACAAACGGTAAATCCCAAAAAATATCTTCCATCCTTTTCTGGAATTCAGATGGGGCATTTTTCAACCCAAAAGGCATCACTGTCCACTGGAATTGCCTCCTAGTACTACAAAGGTTGTTTTAAACCTGTCTTCTGGAGCAATGCCAATCTGCCAAAATCCATTTTCAGATCAAACTTATTGAAGATATTGGCTTGAGAAATATTAGAGAGAAGGATCTCCTTGTTTGGCAAGCGATATATAATTAGGAGTAGTGCATCATTTAGAACTTTATAATTGACTACCGACCTTTTCTTACTCCTTTTTTGCTCTGAATGTTTGTTCACATAGAATGTCGAACATGCCCATGGGCTTTTGCAAGGCTCAATGAGATTTCTCTCGAGCAACAGTTTTATTTCATTCTCGCAAAGTTCTTGTTCAAAGGGGCTCATGTGATTAGCAGATGCTTCTTGCGCTTGATGGTTCTGAGCATCGTTAAAAGGAAAATTTACAAAATATTTTTCCCTAAACCAGAAGGTGTTAGGACGTTCTAATGTGCACTCCTTCTGGAGTTTGGAGATAATATATTTTAACAATTCTTGGCCATGTAGGTTAGCATGCCCGATTATCTTTTCAATTTTTTCCAAGTCATGAACAGATTCTTCAACAGTCTCTGGAGTATCCATCTTAATTCAAATTGCATATTTACTTTTAACTCGGACTGCTATCTTGGCTCGTTGTATAGTTAATGTAATTGCATATTTGTCAACTGTGATAGGCATATATTTCTTCACAAAATCTTGTCCCAATAGCATATCACAACCAGTATCATAGTTATACAGAGTGACATATACAATAGTATATGAAATAAATATAGGAAAGTCTGGGGAAAAATAAGAAATCTTCATGAGCTGTTTGTTAATAACTTTAAAATGCAACTAGGTGGGCTACCAAAAATAGGATGGAATGGATTTATTCTTGCAACAACTACACATAGATCATGTATCTATCTGTGCATCCAATTCATAATGCTTATAACCATAAGTTTTGATCCCAATGGGGATGACCATCTGATCCCCTATAGAACTGATATCAAGAACAAGTTTAGGAGATGTTCCTTTTGCCTTAAATGGCAGTATACCTGCACAAGCCAGGATCATAGTTGTAAACTTTGAATTCATTTCATCAAATCTCTAAACTTGATGTTGAATCTGATTTGCTAATTCTATCATTTTCTTTTGTTTATTTTTTATATCTTTTTCTATCTTTCGGATTTCTTCCGAAATTATTTCTTCTTGAGAATGTGAGGAAGAAAGTGGTTCTAGGGCAAAAGCATAGGATGGTTTATACCATTCCTTAGGATCTAATTCTGCTTCATCATTCTGTAACACCAAATACTCTTTTAATTTTTTGATCCTCTCTTGGCATATTTGTAGGGGAATTACCAATCCTATAGCAAGAGCATATTTTTTTTTAGAGAGACTGAAGAATTTCTTTTGAAATTTGTACAAAAAACATAAGACAATCTGAAATATATGTACAATCATCACTATTGGAAGAAAATGCTATAGACATTTTCTAGAAATTAGTTCCTACATCGGAATCAGAGTCACTCTATACTTCAAAGTAGTCATAGTTAGAATTTGATTGTGAAACCAAATCCCAATCAGCAGGATTATATTTGGTGGTGAATAACTTGCATATTTTGCTTTTAACTCCTTTCTTGTTATTAGGACACTTTTTCATGCGGAAAGAGTTAATCTTGTGGACAAAACCAACCTCCCTAGAAGCTTAAGGCTTTCTAGTGACAAACAAGACAATTAAGAACAATCCTTCTCTAAATATGCATTTACCATACAAGAAATCAAGTGTTTAGATCCTACCTGTAGTCCAACGCTATTGTAGCAGTCCAGCCTCGTCGATCCGGATGAGCTCCTCCTTCTCTCCGAAACCTGCATTCACTAACAATCAAACGATTAAATAGCGCCTGAATATCTCATAAAATAAAACATATTCAACATATAGACCAAGGAGTATATGAAACAACTCATTAATAACAAATTGTTTAGAAGAATGGACTTATTTGTATTAATAGGAAACAAAAGAAACCATTACAACCTGAGCCTTGGTGTTGTGCAAGTTCCTCCCAGGGTCCAGCAAGAGTTTTCCTTTACTTTGATAAGCTCACCCACTTCCAAATGAAACAAGAAAGGATGGGAATCTCTCCTCACAAGCTTCTACAAGGAAGTCCTAATTCCAGTAGCATCTACCCTTTGGAATGTTTAGCTTTCAACCTTCCCTCCTCTGGCCCAATGCCTGTATTTATAATGCTCTAGAGGAAGTTAATCAGGTCCACCATTAATGGGATAAGCCCCTCTTTGGATGGGGTAGCTCCTCTCTTGATGGGATAAGTTCCTCTTTCATAGGGATACATGAACCATCTGGAGGCGCTCAATACACGTCAAACAATCTTCTAGAATGCTCTAGAAATGACCACAATTAACTTTTTTAAGATGAAACTCGCACCTTTTGACCTTTACAGGAGTACGCACCCATCCCTT